>CM066044.1:234099833-234326239 GCA_033557465.1 Ichthyophis bannanicus | reverse complement strand
TCCTAATCTTCAATTTGAAGGCTCCGATAGTTATGATTCCATCCCCTATCAGACATTTTGATTAAAAAGATAGTCACCATTTCACAACAGATCTATATAGGAAACCTACAGAGCGAAAACAATTTACTAAAATATGACAGCTGCCACAATATTCTTTAAAAAGGAATTTACCTATAAGTCAATTTTTAAGATGAAAAGATTGTGGCACAAAAGATAAGATTTTCCACGACATGCTAAAGATATGCACAATAGGTTCCAACAAAGGGGTTACCCTACAGATTGTATCACTAAGGCCTATACAAGAGCCAATAATGTAGAAACGAACAACACTTTTACAGAAGAAAGAAAAAGAAAAAATGGATGACAAAATAGTTTGTGCACTTACTTATACTTCGCATTCAAGGGCCATTGCGGATATTCTACGAAAAGAATGGCACCTATTAGAATCCATTCCTTCATTAGCCACAAAGCGTCCTATGGTAGCCCACAAGCGTAATGTTAACTTATCACACCATTTGGTCCCTTCTGCACTTGCAAGAACTAAATTAATATCCACAATTAAAGGGCACTATAGTTGTGGCAACTGTTCCGTCTGTATTCATACGATGGTTGTTAAGAATGTATTTATACACCCCACGACAGGCACAAAAGTATATTTACAACAATACACCAATTGTAAGACCATTAATGCGATTTATCTCATACAATGTCCATGCAATTTGATATACATTGGAAAAACATTAAGACAAATACATACGCGCATAATAGAACACAGAAGTAACATAGTAAGAAAGGTGCCAGATAAGCCATTGGTCTCTCATTGGCTGGAAAAGATGCACAAAATTACAGACCTTAAATTCACTGTTTTAAGAACCATAGTTCCCCATTGGAGAGGTGGAGATGTTAATAATAAGTTACTTAAGTTAGAACAACGTTTTATTTACGAATTTAATAGTTTGGAGCCACATGGCCTCAATCAAGAAATAGATTTAACAATATTTTTATAATATATTTTTATTTTCATTTTTATTTTAATTTCACATGATTTAACTATTAATGTAATTTATTTATTTATTATAGCCCACACTTGATGGGTTACAATAAACAATAGTTGTCAAGATTCATTATTTTATGGTGTATTTATGGTTTAAGCAATTTATATAGGTTTATATTTTATTTTTCCCTGATGGGATTATTTATTATATTTATTTATTATACAATTGTGATTCAGCTCTTAAGGATTTTATATAGGAAAGTTATAATACAAATTTATAAGGCCTAAGTATCTTGTTCATTATTCTAGCATTAGTGGTTTAGACTTACTTTTTGTTTTTAGATATGTCTATTCTTAATAATTTAGCATTAGTGGTGCAGACTTCCTTTCTGTTTTAGATATGATTACTCTCAACAGTATGTACAGTTGTTTTCATTCTTTTAATTTTTAATATGATTCTATCATTTTATGTTTTATTTTTGCACTATTTATTGTATTTAAATTGGTTTACTACTGTTTGCATTACATGTCACCACTGTTCCCTCTAAGCTGTGCGCGTGTGCGCGCGCACACACCTCGCCGAGTGAGCGCACATACTTTACAACAGAGCGCACAAAAATTACGGTTCTGATTCTGATAGAAAACAACACAGACGTCTTAAAATTTAAAAGTTGTTGTGTATTTACGGTTTTCACAAGTTCTACAATATTTTCTGGTGCAATCAATGTGGTGTATATACTGTATTCTGACGTGTAGTCAAATTTTAAAGTATATAACTCTGAGTGTCGTTATGTGGTGCACAAAAATTTAACCTTCCTTCAAAAGCTGCACAGCTGATACTTTATGCGCACACAGCCTACAGAAAATTAGAGGGAACATTGCATGTCACTTATTATGCTATTTATTCCTATGTACTTATTTATTATTTACAACATGATTTTTTAACATAATTTTTATAATTTTTAATCATATTTTTATTTTGAATTTAATAGTATTTGAGTACGTTTCATAATAATTTAGTTTAATCAGTGGGCTTTCTTGTGACCAGTTCAATAGTATTTAATATTATTTAATATTAGTTATGCCACTAACTATTCCTATTTTTATTAATTGTATGTATTTTCCATTAGACTTCATTTTTTCTCTTAGATGCCTTAAATGTTCACTTCATGTCCTTTCTCTTCCTTCCCCCCCCTCCTCTCTCCCCCCTCCCCCTCCCCCCTCCCCCTTTCTTCCCCCCTTCCCCCTCTTCCCCCTTTCCTCCCCTTTCTCTCTCCTCTCCCCCCCTCCCCCCTCTCTCTTCCCCTTCCCCCTCCCCTCTTCCTCTCTCTTCCCCCCTCTCCCTCCTTTTCCCCCCCCTCTTCTTTTCTCTCCCCCTCCCTTTTCCCCTCCCCCCTCCCCTCCCCCCCCCCCTTTCCCCCTTTCCCCTCCCCTTTCTCCTTTCCCTCCTTTTCCCCCCCCTCCCCCCCCTCCCCTCTTCCCCCTTCCCTCTCCCTTTCCTACTTCATAATCGTTCACAAGCTTGCTCTTCAATAGATTGTATCTTAATATGGACATTCCTTTGGGTTTGAATGATAAAAGCAAGCTCCTCCCTCCACAGCCACGTCAATCAAAATTGGCGCGTATTTCGGCGTTTTTTAAAGATAGCATATCAGTTCACAAATTCTTGCTATTCTAGTAGCGTGCTCTATGAAGCCCAAATAGGTACATACTATTTTTTAACATCTTTCCAATGTTCCTTCATGACGCCCGCTTTGTAGTATTGCGATGCGTTCTATTTCATTTTCGATTCACTTTTAGCACAATAATAATACTCTTTACTCAATAGTAAGACATATTCTTCTTTCGATTATGTCAGCCTCATCTATCATCCTATCTATCGCTTGTAGCTTATGTTTTTATGAGAACATGTCCCATAAGTCCAAAATAAGTAGCCTAATTTCCATATATTCTTTACTCTATTTTACTTTCTTTACTATTATAGGACTTCGTGCAATATGATTACTTGTTTCATCATGCCAATTAGATCTCCTACAAGTGTAAAGGTTTTTTAAGAGTATTTATAATTTTTTGTCACTGTTTTCAGTGATCTCACAGACAGCACCGCGTTTACACTTGAGCACAACAACCCAGTTTCCACCAAAGATGTAATAATTGAATAAGTTTTCCCCCCTCTCCCTCTCTCTCCCCCCTCCCCTCCCCCTTCTCTCCCCCCCTTTTTTAGTACAATGTAGTTCATTCATCCCGTCTTGTTCCCCTTTTGAAAAAATACGAATTACATTCCAAGCCTAGGTTTTTCGTGGCTTTGATTGACATTAGCTAGATCCTCCCTCTTATACCACGTCATTCGAAATTGGCGCGCAATTCGGCGTTTTTTTAAGGACAGCAATTCAGTCACAAATCTTTGTTGTTCCAGGAGTATGCTCCATGAAACCCAAATGGGTATGTACCAATTTCTAACATCTTTCAATGTTCTTCCAATAAGGTCCGGTTTGCAGCAATTTGATGCGGCTGACATTGTTATGAGTTTCACTTTCAATATCGTAATGAAAGAACTACGTTACTTTTAAAATAAAACATTTTTTCCCCTTAGATCATAGCAGTCCCATCCTTGCAGCTTATGTCTTCAATTAGAATAAGCCTTACAAGTTCATGACAGGAAGTTAAACTCCCTCTGTTCTGTCCATTATAAGACTTCGAGCAATATGGTTACTTTTTCCATCATGCTGTTTCTCTATATCTATATGATATTCTCTAGAAGCATTTACAAGCAGTTGTAATTGTGTCCTTCCTTAGCGGTTCCATATATAGCATCAAAGTTTTCATGCAGCAGTTCCACATACGAGATCACTTTTCTATTGTCTTATTTTACAGTGATTTTGCAGATGATACAAAACACATATTAGAAAGGTTATATGTAAGTAAGAAGATCGTGTTTTCTTAACGTTGAATCTAACACATATGTTGTTACTCAGTTATATTATAAAGTTATTTTTGCATTTTACTACATATCGTTTTCCTTTTCCTCTCCACTTTTTCTCATTTTCCCACTTTTCAAAGTTTACAGAATGTTTGGCTAATATGCACACACTAATTGCCTTTTCCTGAGTTCTACACATAAATACTATTCAGTACCATATGTTATTTATATCTTAGTTGCCTGGTGAACGCAATTTACGATTGCAGATTCCCTTGGTCATACACATGTGAGTTATTTATTTAATGAATTTCATCATTTTTTCCCCTCTTCCCCTTCCCCCCCCTCTCCTCCCCTCTCCCCTTGTTCCCCCCTCCCCCCTTCCCCCCCTCCCCCTTCCCCCCCCTCTTCCCCTCCTTCCCCCCCTTCCCCTCTCTTCCTCTCTCTCTCTCTCTCCTTTTCCTTTCCCTTCCCCTCCCCCCTTTTCCCCCTTCCCTCCTCCCCTATCCCTTCATTCCTCTCTCCCCCCTCCCCCTCCCCTCTTTCCCTCTCCTCCCCCTCCCCCCCTTTCTTCCCCTTCCCATCTCCCTTCCCCCTCCCTTTTCCCTCTCCCCCTTCCACCATCCCTTCCCCTCCTCCCTTCTTCCTCCTTTCTCTTCCTCCTCCCCCTTGTCCTAGCATTTCTTAAAATTAGTTCATCATTTATACATTTTATTTATTTATTATATATTTTTTTAAAATATACAATATATTCTATTTTAATAATAATTATTGGTATGTACAATATGTACACTTCTATTGATTCCTGTATCTCCACCCTGCGTTCTTTTCGTTATTATAAATGTATTGGTTTTAATTTTTTAGATTTGTCATTTCAATTTTATGAGCACATGTATATAAAATGTTTTTTACATAAATTGCTGGGCCACATAATGGACACTTCAAACTCTTCTATCAACATTATCAATACGACCACATATTTATGCAGGCAGTATGCTCATGCACAAGGACTTTCTGGCCCACCAAAGCCACCCTGATGATTCAATTCTGTGGTGTCCTTGAAATTTTAGTTCAGGGGTACTAATCTTCAAATTAACATTTTTTCAGCATATTGTGGAAGCACAAATACACTGAAAAATCGATGTCAGGTCTTGACATGGCACGCCAAATTTTGCCCTGTATTGTGTTGGGTTAGGAGAACACATTTTACAGTATTTAACTCATGGCTTTCCAGTAGTAGTTCAAGACAAATTACAGTCAGGTACTTCCATGTCTTTGGAGGCAATGGAGAATTAAGTGACTTGCCCAAGGCTATAAGAAGTGCCAATGGGATTTGAACTTTGATTTCTTTGGTTACCAGGCTGTTGCTCTAAATACTAAGCTACTCCTCCATGCTCTTTATACACAAAGGAAACAGGTAATGGAGTTCATAATAGAACATAAACCTAACATTATGGCTATAAAAGCTTTTGATATCTCCTACACTCTTGGAAAATAAGGTGAAACCTTTTTATTGGACTAGCTTTTGAAGGTTAAAACCTTCTTCAGCTCAGAACAGAAGGTTTTAAGTGTCAAAAGCTAGTCCAAGAATGTATTAAGGTAGTCCAATAAAAAGGAATCACATTATTTTCCTTTTTTGTTTTATCTAACTACCGTGAAAGTGGACTAACGCAACAATCATACTACTACAACTTTTAACATTTCTTTTTGAAAGTAGTGTTGAGAATTATAGTGTTCTGATTTGTTTGGATTATGATATATTTGTGTGAACGCTGCTGCCATTTTTCTTCTTTATGAAATGGGCTCCCAGATCCAATAGTGCACAAGTGCTGACGCACATGTTTATATTTGCTTTAGAGAAGGCGTAAACATGCGCAGATACTCTATGCGGCTTTGCCCCTCTCTCTTGTGTTTTGTAAGTGCCTCCTCCCCCATCGTGCCATTGTTTGCTCTGCGTTCCCCTCGGTTTGTGACTTGGGATTTTCTTGTTGTTGCTGCTGCCCTACCACTGCCTTTTTTTCCACAAAGATGTTTTCTCCCAAAAAAAGATAAAACAAATTTTAAAAAATCCACACACTCACCAAAATAAAATCCAAACACAAAAATGTCTTTCTCTCCTCCATCACTGTTATGGTGAATAAATAGAGCTGAGTTGAGGTGTTTATAGATTTTCTGCTCAGGAACGTATTATTTGTTTTATGTATGCATGATTGTAATCCACCTAGAATTTTAGAGTGGACTAGAACTATTTTAAATAATTAATGTGACTTGATGCACGTTAACATTAGCACACCTTACTAACTAGCTCCCTTAATGCCTAGGAGTAACTTATTTATTTAACAGGTTTTTTTTTATCTCCAGGAACAAGCAGGAATATAGTCTTCACATAGGGGTATCGTCGGTACCGATGGAGCCTGCGCGGGAATGCTCCCCAGCGTCTAATAAGAACGCTTTTGGGAGTATCCCTCAGCACATGCGCGCTGCCTTTCCAACTGTCCCTCTTCAGTTCTTCGTTTTCCGCGGAGCAGACAGGATCCATACCCTGTCACTGCAGAAAATTCCGTCTTTAAAATTGTTTTCTTGTGGTTGCGTTTGCCTGCCGCACGACGCTTACCGGTACCGCCGGTTCTTTTCTTTTCCTTTCCAAAAACCCCCCCAACAACTTATACTTTGAGTTGTTTCTCTTCAGAAACGTTTCTTTCTCCAGGACCAAGCAGGAAGTCAGTCCTCACATATGGGTGACGTCGGCGCCGACGGAGCCCTCGCGGAGCAATTTTCCCCAGCTTTCAAAGAAAGCCTTTGGGAATTGCAGCGCGCATGCGCGGTCTCCTTCCTGCCCAAGGGTGCCATCTTAGCCAGTCTTCTTTTTTCCGCGGAGCCCTACAGACGTACCCGTCGTGTCCACTGTTCCCTCTAAGCTGTGTGCGTGTGCGCGCGCACACACCTCGCCGAGCGAGCGCACATACTTTACAACAGAGCGCACAAAAATTATGGTTCTGATTCTGATAGAAAACAACACAGATGTCTTAAAATTTAAAAGTTGTTGTGTATTTACGGTTTTCACAAGTTCTACAATATTTTCTAGTGCAATCAATGTGGTGTACATACTGTATTCTGACGTGTAGTCAAATTTTAAAGTATATAACTCCGAGTTTCGTTATGTGGCGCACAAAAATTTAACCTTCCTTCAAAAGCTGCACAGCTGATATTTTATGCGCACACAGCCTACAGAAAATTAGAGGGAACATTGGTTGTGTCCCCGCTGAAAAAGTTGATTTTAGTGATTTATTTCTCTTTTTTCCTTCGGTTCGACGCCAGTCTTTTTCCTGCCCGGACTCGCGACGCAGTTGTGAGTCCTTCTCTTATTTTTCGGTTTTTCTGATTTTTGGTCAGTTTCGTTTTTCGGTTTTTCGCTGGCAGCCCGGTCCTTTGACCTTGCAGGGGCCCTTTTTCCCCCCGATGGCTGCCAGTGGTTTCAAGCGGTGTGTTCAGTGTGACAGAAATATGTCACTAACTGACACACACGATAATTGCCTCCGCTGCCTGGGCCCGGATCACGAAGAACTGATCTGTGGGGCCTGCGGCAAAATGTCTTCCAAAGCGTTAAGGAGTCGGCGGCACCAGCGGGAAAGAATCTTCGCTGACCCCGGCCGTACCCGGACCTCGTCGGAGGCCTCGGCGTCCAGAGGTTCCAGCTCTGACCATCGCCGAAGCTCCTCTGACAGGGGTTCTCCCTCCGGGGACCATCGACGGAAGGTAAAACCCACGAGGGCGGCGTCGGTGGACGCTCCTGGCTCCGCGAGGGCCAGGTCGCATAGCCCCGATAGACATCCCGGGTCTTTGGAGAAGGAGCACCTCCCGAAGCGACCTCGTCTGGAGTTGGAGTTGCCTGCTCGGGTAAGTCCTGTGGTCCTCCTGGACTCGCCTCCGAGAGGTCCGACGTCGGGCCCGAGTCGGGGGCTGCTGGGTCACCTGAGGTCGGACTCAGGTTGACGGCCTTGGAGAGCAGACTATCTGCCTTCATGGACCAGCAGCGGGCTCTGATCGCTAGCCTCGCTGGCGCCACTGCCCCGACCGCCGGGACGTCGACGTCTAAGTCGACCCCGGAGACCGAGCCGATCCTCGAGTCCATGCGAACTCGAGTCGATCCTCGGTCGAGGTCACCCTCGGCCTCCCGTTCGGGACCGAGGTCGTCGACGCCGACTCCCTCGGTGTCGGGGCGGCCGACGCCTCCGCCTGCCCGAGCCGACCCCACCGATTCCTCCTCGGAGTCGGCCTGGGAGTCTGAAGAGGAAGAGTCACCTGATTCGTTTCGGACTCGGTGTGTCCCCTCGGACTCACCTGAGTCCGAACCTCGGAAGCAGTCCCCTCCGGAGGATGCCCGGTTCTCAGACTTCGTCAGGGATATGGCGAAGGCTTTGGCCTTCCCTGCGGATCCCGAGGAGGAGACTCGAGCCGAAGAGCTCGACGCCCTTCAGTATGACTCTCCCGCCAGGGAACACTTTACTGTACCGGTTCCTCCCATGCTGGAACGACTACTCTTCCGCATGTGGGAGAGTCCGGCCTCGTCGCCGGTATTAAGCAAGCGGGTCGATTCCATCTATCGAGTCCGCAAGAGTCCTGGCTTCCAAAAAGCACAGCTGCCGCACCATTCCATGGTAGTGGAATCGGCCATGCATAGGCTTAAGAGCCAAAAGATGCACTCCTCAGTGCCTCCTGGCAGGGAGGCCCGTAACCTGGATGGCCTTGGTAAGAAGTGTTTCCAGGGCTCTATGCTTGCTTGTCGTGTCCAGACCTACCAGCTCTACATGGGCATGTATCTCCGAGACCTGGCTAAAGAGATTGCCGGATTCTCCGCTGGACTGTCCGAGGAACCTTTGCGGAGGTTCCTGGCCTTGACAACTGGTATTCGGGAATGCTCCAAATTCATGTCCCGAGCAGCCTATGATGGCTTTGAAGCATCGGCTCGAGTGGCCGCAGCCGGCATCGGTGCCCGCCGACAGGCTTGGCTTCAGTCGTCTGACCTTGAACCCTGGGTGCAGGACAAGTTGGTCAATGTCCCCTGCCGAGGTGAGAACCTCTTTGGCAAGCCCATGGCTGAAAAGGCTGCACAAATCGAGACGGAGACTCTCACCAGGACTAGGCTTTCTAGGAAGACCTCCGCCCCTTCCCAGAAAAAGAAGGGCTCGGGAAAGAAGTCCTTTTACCCGAGAAAGGCGGCTGCCTATAAACACTACCCTCAATATCAGGCCTCCGTAGCTCCCCAACAGGGCCAGCAGGCCAAGGGACGGGGTAACGGGTCCCGTAGGCAGCAAGCCCCCAAGCCTGCACCACCAGCCCCTGCTCAGCAGGGTGGGGGTTTTTGACTTCATCAGCATAGCCTCTCCCCCTCAGCTGGCTCCTCCCAGCACCGGAGGCCGGCTGGTTCACTTCGCCCACAGGTGGTCCAACATCACTTCAGATGCCTGGGTGCTTCAAGTCGTAAGAGAAGGCTATCTTCTCCACTTACACCAGGTCCCTCCCTCTTATTTCCTGGGAGAACCTCCACGACTCCCTCTGCACAGGGACTTACTCCTTCAGGAGTTAGCAAGTCTTCTCCAGGAACAGGCTGTGGAACCGGTGCCCCACCACCTGAGAGGTCAAGGCTTTTATTCCAGGTATTTCCTAATACCAAAAAGGACAGGAGGCCTCAGAACCATCCTGGACTTGCGCAACCTCAACAAGTTCCTCGTGCGGGAAAAGTTCAAGATGCTTACCCTTGGAATCCTTCTGCCCTACCTCCAGCAGGGAGATTGGCTATGCTCCTTGGATCTAAAGGATGCCTACATGCACATCCTCATCCACCCAAGCCACCGCCAATACCTAAGGTTTGTGGTGGCAGGAAATCATTACCAGTACAGAGTACTGCCCTTTGGCCTATCCTCCGCACTGTGAGTCTTCACAAAATGTCTCGCGGTGGTGGCGGCCTATCTCCGGCTTCACGGCCTCTATGTCTTTCCGTACCTCGACGACTGGCTCATCAGAGCATCGTCCTCTCCGGAAGTCACCGATGCCACACATCTCGAGTTCATCGGCGCAAGACTGCATACTCCTCAGGCACGAGCTTTCCTGCCTCTCGACAGGGCTCAACGGCTCATGGACCTAGCCGGCCGTTTTCGCAGCCAGTCCCTGGTCTCAACCAGGCGCTTCCTGAGACTACTCGGCCATATGGCTTCCACCGTCCACGTGACCCCCAATGCCCGCCTGAATATTCGGCCTGCTCAATGGTGCCCTCGCAAGCAGTGGCAACAAGCCACCGGCGGACTAGCCGACTTAGTGCGCATCTCCGGGCCGCTGGCCTCTTCTCTACAGTGGTGGCTTCATCGGCCGAACCTGGTGCTCGGAATGCCTTTTCAGTCACCTCAGCCGGCTCAAGTGCTGACGACCGATGCTTCCCTCCTGGGTTGGGGAGCACATTGCCAAGGGGCATGTACTCAAGGTCTCTGGACCGCGTGGGAGTCTGCTCAGCAGATCAACTTCCTGGAGCTCAGAGCAATCCGTCTGGCGCTCAAGGCTTTCTCCCACCTGACTTCTCACCAGTCCGTCCTTGTCCAGATGGACAATCAAGTTGCCATGTTCTACGTGAACAAACAGGGGGGCACGGCCTCCTTCCTTCTCTGCCGAGAAGCTCAGAAGCTCTGCTCTTGGGCCGTCAGTCACGGCATTCTTCTCAAGGCAGTTTATCTCCCAGGCCAAGAAAATTGCCTGGCGGACAAACTCAGCAGGATACTCCAGCCGCACGAGTGGCGTCTGGATCCCTTGGTAGTTCAGAAACTTTTTCTGAAGTGGGGACTCCCCACGATGGATCTCTTTGCCAGTCCTCTCAACCGGCAACTTCCTCGCTTCTGCTCTCGTCAGCCACATCCCCTTCGAGTAGCGGCAGATGCTTTTCTACTCTCATGGTCGGAGAGCCTTCTGTATGCTTTTCCTCCCATCCCGCTAGTCTCTCGAACTCTTTTCAAGGTTCTCCGAGACAAAGCTTCCATGATCCTGGTGGCTCCTCGCTGGCCCAGACAGCCGTGGTTTCCACTCCTGCTGCAATTAGCGGTAGAGGATCCGTTCCCTCTGGGGTTTCAACCGGATCTCCTAACACAGGATCAGGGGTCCCTGCTACACCCCAACCTCAGATCTCTCAATCTAATGGCCTGGCTGCTGAAAGGGTAGTCCTTGCTCCCCTTCTACTGCCGGCAGAGGTGGAAGAGGTCGTCCTAGCTTCTCGGCGACCTTCTACCCGCAAATGCTATGCCCTTAAATGGCGTCGCTTTTCCGTTTGGTGTGCCCAGCAGTCTCAGGATCCCTTCTCCTGCTCGGTGTCGGTGATCTTGCAGTACTTGCTCTACCTCTCTAATCTGGGACTTAAGTCCAACTCCGTCAAAGTTCACCTCAGTGCTCTTTCAGCACATCATGTGCCGGTGGACGGCAGACCTCTTTCCAGCGACCCTCTCGTGGCGAGGTTTCTCCGAGGTCTCCTTCTACTTAAACCACCTCTGCGCCCGCCAGCTCCTGACTGGGATCTGAATGTGGTTTTACAGCGGATCACCTGTCCGCCTTTTGAACCTATGGCTACCTGTTCTCTCTCCGTTTCCTTTCTTGGAAAACTTTATTCCTGATAGCCCTCACTTCCGCTAGACGCGTAAGTGAATTGCAGGCCCTCGTGTCTGATCCCCCTTACACTCGGTTCTACAAAAATAGGGTAGTCCTACGGACTCACCCGAAATTTCTTCCAAAAGTGGTCTCCCCTTTTCACATCAATCAGGAGGTGGTACTTCCGACCTTCTTTCCCAGGCCACACTCCAGCCGAGCTGAAATGGTCCTACATACCCTGGACTGTAGAAGGGCATTGAACTTCTACCTTGACCGTACGCGGGAGCACCGTAAAGCTGCTCAGCTTTTTGTGTCTTTTGACCCCAATAAATTGGGGCTCCCGGTCTCCAAGCGTACTCTGTCCATCTGGGTTGCTGACTGTATCGCTTGGGCTTATGGGGCAGCCGGACTCTCGTTAGAAAGTCGAGTCACGGCTTATTGTGTTCGGGCGAAGGCTACGTCAGTGGCTTACCTCCGCTCTGTTCCGCTGGCAGACATCTGCCGGGCCGCTACTTGGTCTTCGAGCCAGACTTTTGCGGTCCATTACTGTCTCGAGAGGGAGTCCCGCAGGGACAGTGCTTTCGGACAGGCAGTCCTCCGAAATCTCTTCGAGGTTTGAGCAACTCCTACCCTCCATCCCGGATGGGGGCTACCGGTGGGTAATAATTCAGTGAAGATTCCTTCCTTCGGTGCTGCTGAGCTAGAGGGAGCTCATTTTTGTGCTTAGGGTCTCCGGTAGCCTTAAGCTTGGGAGTCCCATATGTGAGGACTGACTTCCTGCTTGGTCCTGGAGAAAGCGTAGTTACTCACCTGTAACAGGTGTTCTCCAGGAGCAGCAGGAATCAGTCCTCACAACCCTCCCTCCTCCCCTTGGAGTTGCAATCATCTGCTTAAGTTTTTTTGCAAATTTTTATGCTGTCTTTTAGCTATGTCATCAGACTGGCTAAGATGGCACCCTTGGGCGGGAAGGAGACCGCGCATGCGCGCTGCAATTCCCAAAGGCTTTCTTTGAAAGCTGGGGAAAATTGCTCCGCGAGGGCTCCGTCGGCGCCGACGTCACCCATATGTGAGGACTGATTCCTGCTGCTCCTGGAGAACACCTGTTACAGGTGAGTAACTACGCTTTTTGTTGCTAGGCGCCATTTTGGGCACTAGGCCCCATATTCCTAAAACATGGAAAAACCAACTAGTGGTTTTAAAAAATGTACTAAGTGTGGCAGTACTATTTCTGTCACTGACACCCATGATTGGTGTCTTAAATGTTTAGGGCCTGAACATTCTCCATTTGAATGTCTCTCCTGTATGGGGATGACTAAAAGAGGAAGACAGACCCGGGCTGCAAAGCTTGGTACCCTCTTTTCTTCGGATGCCAGATCCATTGCATCGACATCTTCAAGGGCCTCCTCTTCCTCCCATGGATCTCAGGTAACTAAACATAAAAGCCGGTCCTCAAAGGGTAGCTCTCCTGCTAAGCATCGAGAGGCCATTGGCATTGCCCTTGAGGGAACCACACTGGCAAAGCAGCCCCGGTGGGAGGCTTCAGCTTCCAAAGCATCAATGGGGCTCCAGGATGTTCTCGAGGCCCTGACCTCGCAAGAACTACCTGTGCCATGCTCAGGGTTTCCAGCCATCTTCTCCAGTACCGATACCCAGGCATCGGCAGCGTCGAAAGAGCAGAGGTTCCTCGCTATCGAACGCAGCATCGCAGCTCTTCTCTCAGCTGCGGTACTGTTGGTCCAACGGGCACCGGTACCGACATCGATACCGGTACCAGCCCCCACGCCATCTTTGGCTGGAATCAACAGATCGGTACCGGATCAACTTGGTACCGACTTCGATTGATACCGGGACCATGCTTTGCATGAGCATCGTGGTCAGGAATACTTCGAATCCTCCGATTCCGAAGACTCTGACAATTCTGCTGGTACTAGAAGGTTTCTCCCAGAGGATCCCTCTTCTCCCCAACGCAGAATGTCACCTGCAGAGGACATTTTTATTTATTTATTTAGACCGTTTTTTATACCACCTTATCCTTCAATCAAAGCGGTCACAACACAATTGGGGGATACATTTAACACATGGGGATATGAGACACATACACTAATACTTACAGGGAACATGGGCAGTGGAGGGTTAAGTGGCTTGCCCAAGACCACAAGGAGCATCTGTGGGACTAGAAACCCCAGTCCACACTATTCAATGGTGGTGGCGTCAGCCATGCGTAGGATGAAAAGTGCAAAGAGGCATGCATCCAATCCTCCAGGTCGTGAATGCAGGACTCTGGATGCTTTTGGGCGCCAAACGTTTCAGGCTTCCATGCTTTCAGCTAGGATCAGTTCATATATACTGTATATGGGAATGTTCCTCAAGGAAGTTACAGGAGATTTGGAGCTTATGAGCCCATTTCTCCCAGATGACAAGAGACAAGACTTTCTTGCTCTAGTTAAGCATGCTCAAAGTTTGTAAATTGTGCAGCCTTTGACTGCTTTGAATGCATCAGCAGAACCTCTGCTATTGCCATTTGCGCATGATGGATTGTCTGGCTTCAGGCATCAGACTTGGAGACTTGGGTACAGGACAAGTTAGGCAACATTCCTTGCACGGAAGAGAATTTCTTTGGCAAGAACTGGCAGGAAAAGGCTAACGAGTTGGATGCTGACAATACTATAGATAGATTGTCGAAATCTACAGCCACTCCAGCCAAAAAGAAGTCTTATAAAAAAACCCTCTTTCAGCAAAAAGAGGAAATTTTATCCTTCCTATACCCAGCAGAGTCAATCTCAGGGTCAGGTTGCCCAAAAGGGACAAACTAGACAGCAAAAGAAGCCAAAAGGCCCCAGAGCCCAACCAGCTCTGCAGGTTCAGCCCCCTCAAGGGCTTTGACTCCTTCCTAGAGAGCTTAGCCTTCCTGCCTCTGAGGGGCCCGCAGTATCCCAGGCAGGATATGCCACTTTGCCCAGATGGCATCAGATAACAGCAGAAGATTGGACTTTGTTCATTGTAGGAGAAGGGTACAAGCTTCATTTTCACAGCATGCCCCCTCCTACAGTTCTTAAGCAATTCAATTCTCAAACCTCCACAAAATCTGCTAGATTCTCAAACCTCTGCAAAATCTGCTAGATCACGAGGTCTCAACACTTCTTGCCCAAGGAGCAATAGAGGAGGTACCCATTCTTCAACGGGGTGTAGGATTCTACTCCCCCTATTTTCTTATTCCAAAGAAAACAGGAGGACACAGACCCATTTTAGAGAATTGAACAAATACCTGTTTCGAGAGAAGTTCAAAATGATTTCTTTAGGAACTCTTCTGCCATACCTTCAAAGCCAGGATTGGCTTTGCTCTCTAGACTTAAAGGATTCATACACTCACATTCTGATCCATCCAGATCACAGGAAATTCTTACGATTCCTTTTCAGGGGAAAACATTTCCAGTACAGGGTTCTTCCCTTTGGTCTAGCTTCAGCACTAAGGGTATTCACGAAATGCATGGCAGTAGTAGCTGCATTTCTACGAACCCTGGGGATATTCATCTTCCCTTACTTAGACGACTGGCTCATTCGAGCCCCTACAGTTGCAGAGGCCAGCACTGCACTGTCTCGCACAATGTGAATCCTCCAATACTTGGGGTTGGTAATAAACTTCCCAAAATCCCAACTTGTTCCTTCCCAATGCCTGGAATTCATAAGGGCCTGTCTAGATACCAGACAGGCAAAGGCTTTCCTTCCACAGGCCCGGTGTCTTCGCATAATGCAACTAGCTTCTCAAGCAGCAGGGAAATCCTCCCTAACTGCTCGAGAGCTACTACAGTTACTGGGACATATGGCATCCATGGTTCATGTAGTCCCATATGCTCGCCGCCACATGCGAGCAGCTCAGTGGACCCTATCCACACAGTGGACACAGGCCACAGGTCATTTATCGGACAAAATAATAAACTCTCAACGACTAATTTTGTTCGTCCAATGGTGGCATTCCCTAGAAAATCTGACACTGGGGTCTCCTTTTCATCAACCCTTTTTCAGGCCACCCTAACAGATGCATCACAGGTGGGTTGGGGAGCACACATGAATTATCTCTCTACTCAGGGAATCTGGACTCCACAGGAGGCTGGTCTACACATAAACCACCTGGAATTAAGAGCAATCTATTTAGCTCTTCGAGTATTCCACATCCAGCTCAGCTACAAGACAGTCCTAGTCCAGACGGACAATCAAGTAGCAATGTTCTATGTGAACAAGCAGGGCGGGACAGGCTCTCTGTCGTTATGCAACGAAGCTTTACGACTGTGGGCCCTCACCAGAGAGTATCAAATTCAACTTTTAGTGGTATATCTTCCAGGCATTCAAAACCTTTGGGCAGACAAACTCAGTCGAGTACTGCTGCCTCACGAGTGGTCCCTCCACCTGGACCAGGTGGCAAAGATATTTCATCTCTGGGGCACTCCAGACATAGACCTCTTCGCAAGTCCACTGAATGCCAAACTTCCCCGGTTCTGTTCCAGGATTCCGGCTCACAATTGCCAGACAAGGGATGCCTTCCTCCTTCACTGGGGTCAGGGCTTCCTTTATTTATTTATTACATTCTCTTATATACCGCGCTATTCTGCATCAGTGCGGTTTACATTGAACAAACTGAAATTACATTGAACAGGGCATTATAACTTGGAGATAACTATTTTACAGGGTACATGGGCTATGGAGGGTTAAGTGGCTTGCCCAAGACCACAAGGAGCACCTGTGGGACTAGAAACCCCAGTCCTTCCGGCCCAAGGTTGCTGTCCTCTAGTGGGATTTCAACCCCCGACCTTCCGGCCTGAAGTACCTTGCCCCAACCACTAGGCCATGGAGTGGAGGAGTGGCCTAGTGCCTTCCCACCCATTCCCCTCATCCCCAAAACACTCTTGAAGCTTCAGAGAGACAGGGGTCACATGATTCTCATAGCGCCACGATGGCCACGCCGGCCACACAAACCGTGGTATCCCCTGCTTCTACATCTCTTTCAAGCTGCACCTCTGGAGTTAGGGCATGCTCCAGATCTCCTTTCCCAAGATAACGAGATGCTATGGCACCCGCATCCCCAGTCCCTGCATCTCACAGCCTGGTTGCTGAAGGCTTAGATCTCCAGGATTTCAACCTGTCCCAACAGGTAAAGGATATCCTTCAGGCTTCCAGGAAACTTTCCAGAAGAAAATCTTATGCCTTCAAGTGGAAACGTTTTACCATATGGTGCTCCAAGAAGGGATTAAACCCCCTTGGCATACCCTTGGAATCGATACTAGAGTATCTCCTTCACTTATCGAATTCTGGTCTAAAGACCAATTCGGTAAGAGTCCATCTTAGTGCAATTGCAGCTTCTTATAAGCCTCTGAATGGACAACCAATTTCCTCTCTTCCACTCATATCAGATTTATGAGAGGTCTTCTATTAACCAAACCTCTCATTAAGCCACCACCATTGGCATGGGATCTAAATCTAGTTCTCGGGCAGCTCATGAAGCCGCCTTTTGAGCCTTTAGCCACTACAACCCTTATGTTTTTGACCTGCAAGGTCATCTTCCTAACTGCAATCACCTCTGCACGTCGCATTAGTGAACTGCAAGCTTTAGTGGCTAATCCTCCTTATACTAGGTTTCACCATGATAAGGTTGTTCTTAGAACTCAACCACACTTTATGTCAAAGGTGGTTTCACCTTTTCATTTAAATCAATCAATTTATCTTCCTGTATTTTTTCCGAGGCCTCACGCCTCTAATGCAGAAAGAAATCTTCATACTTTGGATTGTAAAAGGGCCTTAGCCTTTTACCTACTGAGAACACAGCAACATAGAAAGTCCTCGCAACTTTTTATAGCTTTGGACCCTAGTCATTTGGGACAACCAGTCTCCAAAAGAACTTTATCTAAATGGATTGTC
Organism: Ichthyophis bannanicus; assembly: GCA_033557465.1. NCBI lineage: Eukaryota > Metazoa > Chordata > Amphibia > Gymnophiona > Ichthyophiidae > Ichthyophis > Ichthyophis bannanicus. The sequence goes on along the minus strand of CM066044.1, from coordinate 234,308,795 downwards.
CAATGCATGTCCTTTGCTTCTGAGAGTAAGGGTCTTCCTCTTCAGGACCATGTCACAGCTCATAACGTCAGAGCCATGGCAACTTCTATGGCTAATCTCCACTCTGTGTCTATCGATGACATTTGTTGAGCAGCCACCTGGGCTTCGGTACACACCTTCACAGCCCACTACTGCCTGGATAAAGCTTCCCGTCGGGATGCCTTCTTTGGCCAAGCTGTTCTTCAAAATCTCTTTCAGACCTAATTCAACTCCTACCTACCAACCCTGGTGGAATGCCAGAGATCCATGGGAGGAAGGATTCCCACCTTTCCAGGGTGGCACCTTCCTTGGGCTATCTCCCTGGCATCTTCAGCTAGGGAGTCCCCATAGGTGAAGACTACATTCCTACTTTTTCCTGGAGATAGCGTAGTTACTCACCTGTAACAGGTGATCTCCGGGAACAGCAGGAATTTAGTCTTCACAACCCACCCACCTCCCCTAGGAGTTGTCTCTCTTTCTCTTTGTCTCTTTCCTCTCTCCCTCTATCCTTTCACTCAGCTACAAACTTAACTGAAGAGGGACAGTTGGAAAGGCGGGAAGGCAGCGCGCATGTGCTGAGGGATGCTCCCAAAAGCGTTCTTATTGGACGCTGGGGAGCCACTGTTCCCTCTAAGCTGTGCGCGTGTGGGGAGCGTTCCCGCGCAGACTCCGTCGGTACCGACGATACCCATATGTGAAGACTAAATTCCTGCTGTTCCCGGAGATCGCCTGTTACAGCTGAGTAACTACGCTGTACCATCCTATCATTAATTAAGGGCGGTTTACAGAAAACATATTACCAAAACCAAACTTTTACATAGAGCAGGGTGTTGAACTTGGATGATTATATGGGGTTCAAAGGGGTGTGTTAAAGAACAGCTATTTATTTATTTAAAAGGATTTATATATTGCCTTCTCCTGTAATCAAGGCAGTTTACACCGCAAACAATCAAAGTATAATGACATTTGTGTGTGCATGCAGTGTTATAAAGTGAATGCGTGTGTGTGTGTGTACATTGGCGCTGATTCGTGGTGGGTTACTTACAGCATGCGCTACTTTACAATACTATGTACATGAATGAGAAAGGAAGGGGGTTGGTCTGTAGTCCGAGCTGGCGGGCAGATTATGTGATGTCACCGTAGTGCTCAATGAAGAGGGTCGTCGTGAGCTGTTTCCGAAAGTCCTTGATGTCTATCGTCGATCGTAGGTCATCAGGGAGGGTGTTCCATATTGCAGGTGCTACCAACAATAGAGCTGTTTTTGCGGTATCCTTGCGTACCTTGGTGAAGTCTTTTGGTGTATTGATGAGGTCGAAGGTGCCTCTCCTCCTCGGTCTTGTGCTGCTGTCGAGTTGTATGAGTGGTTGTAGGCTGAGTGCTGAGGTCTGTTGTTTGATTTTGAATATGTTTATGACTGTCTTATATCTGATGCAGGAGCTGATTGGGAGCCAGTGGAGATTTTTTAGAATGGGGGTGATGTGATCTTGTCTTGATGAGCCAGATATTATGCGTGCTGTTGTGTTTTGAGCCATTTGCAGTGGCCGGAGTGACTGCTTTGTTAGGCCAAGATAGATTGGGTTGCAGAAGTCTAGGATTAGAGTTATTAGTGCCTGACAGACTGTGTGGAAGTGCTCCTGAGAGAGGAGGGGCTTGAGGCGTCGGATTAGTCTCATCTTGTGGTATGCATTTTTGGTGGTTCTGCTGATGTGTGATTGTAGGTTTAGTTAATTGTCGAGAGTCACTCCGAGGTATTTCACTTCCGGTTTTATGGGTATTGTGTTGTTGATCTTGTTGGTGGGTGGAGGGACGAAGCTGGTGTTTCGGGTGATGATTAGTGCCTCAGCCTTGCTGTAGTTTATGGTCAGGTTGTTGTCTTGAAACCAGTTGGTCATATGCCTAAGACAGTCTGTTATTTTGGTGTAGTTTGGGTTGTCGAGGGTGACTGGTGTGTATATCATGATGTCGTCAGCATAGATTGTGTATTGTATCTTGTGTTCTTTCATGATGTTGCAGATCGGTTGAATGTAGAGATTAAATAATAGCGCCAATAGGGCGGATCCTTGTGGGATGCCTTGCTTGATTTTTATGGGTCGAGAGGTGTTGGGGCCAATCTTGACCTGTATCTGTCTATCCGTTAGGTATGAGTTGAACCACCTCAGGGTGGATCTGTGTAGTCCAATGTTCTGTAGTCGTGCTAGTAGAGTTCTGTGGTCCACTGTGTCGAACGCTGATGAGATGTCTATGAAGATCATAAGTATTCCATTCTTGCAGTTGTCTATGAGTTGGATTATGTTGTTAAAGAGGTATAACAGGAGTGTTTCGATGCCATGGTTGGGGAAGAAACCATGTTGGTTGATGTCCAGTGGTGCATGGTTGTCAATGTGGTCTTGGAGCTGATGCTGTACCACTTTTTCTATAATTTTTGCTAGTAGTGGTATGCTTGAGATGGGTCTGTAGGCAGCTGGATTGCTCTTGTCCAGTGGGGATTTCTTCAGGATTGGTCTTATTGTAGCTAGCTTTAGCTGGTTTGGCATGATTCCTTGGGTCAGTGAACTGTGCACCATATTGTGTATGGTGTGGATGAAGTTTGCCTTCGTTGCTTTAATCCATGTCACTGGGCATGGGTCTGTTGGTGCAGTGCTTGTGTTGAGTGCGGTGATGATGTGTGTGAGCTGCTCTGTGGATGGAGTGCTGAATTTGTCCCAGGTTTTTAAGGAGGTGGTTGGTTTAGTGGTTGTGCTTGTTGGTTGAGGTGAGGTTTGGAATTTTTCTTGGAGGTGGTCTGTGAAGGCTTGTGGGTCTATTTGTACTTCGCTTTCGGTATTCTGTTGGTTGGTAAGAGTTTTCACAATTTCGAAGAGCTCTCTCGGTTTGTTGTAGGTATTAACATTAAAGCAGCAATGGTTTATACAGGATGTAGTTATTTATGGGTTGAGGGTACAGGTCCATGGGAGAGATTTACTGAGATTTTATTTATTTAGATAGTTTTGTATACCACCTTATCCTTCAATCAGATTGCATAGACATAGCTATTACAGTGAGCTACAATGTGCTCATAGGGTGGGTCCATAGTATTCCATAAAGAGATAGGTCTTTATTGCTTTCCTGAAGTCTGATAGGTCTTTGATGGCTTGTATTGAGGTGGGTAGCTGATTCCATAGTGGGGGAGCGTATAGGTTTATAAATCCACATCATAGTATTGAAGTAAATGGACGCTGATCCACTCAATGCCTTATGTATCAAGGTCAGCACTTTAAACTTTATTGGCATCTGCTGCCTGAGTTGTCACTCATTAAATTGAGGTATTGATGTCTCTGATCCTGCAGCGCTTGAGCTAGGATGCAAAGATGGTAGCTGTCATCCTGCAATGTAATCTGACAGAAGGGTGCAGGAAAATAACCAGGGTGCTTCCATGCCTGTCATCTTGACCCTCACTCGGTACTTTCAAGCCAAGGCACAATTACATTTTTGAATATGTTGTGTGGCACACCATCCTCCACATAACAGGTGGCCTGAGCATAGACGAGGACTGATATAGAGTAGCCTAATGGTTAAAGTAATGAGCTGAGAACCAGGAAAGAGTAGTTACTCACCTGTAACAGGTGTTCTTCAGGAGCAGCAGGAATCAGTCCTCACTTATGGGTGACGTCAGCACCGACGGAGCCCTCATGGAGCAATTTCCCCAGCTTTCGAAGAAAGCCTTTGGGATTGCAGCACGCATGCACGGTCCTCTTCCCGCCCAAGGATGCCATCTTGCTCAGTCGAATGACATAGCGGAAGACAGCAACCATAAGAATGACTGCAACTCCAGGGGAGGAGGGAGGGTAGTGAGGACTGATTCCTGCTGCTCCTGGAGAACACCTGTTACAGGTGAGTAACTACTCTTTCTCCAGGACCAAGCAGGAAGTCAGTCCTCACTTATGGGACTCCCTAGCTTAAGGCTACCGGAGACCTCAAGCTGGAAAAGAGAGCTCCCTCCAGCTCAACCGCACAGAAGGAAGGAATCTTCTCTGAATACGAATCCGGCCAGTAGCCAACATCAGGGCCAGCGGGTAGGAGTTGCCTAAACCTCAAAGAGATTGTGGAGGACTGCCTGTCCGAAAGCACTATCCCTGCGGGACTCCCTCTCCAGGCAGTAATGAGCCGCAAAAGTCTGGCTAGAAGACCAAGTAGCGGCCCGGCAGATGTCTGCCAACGGAACCGAGCAGAGGTGTGCGACAGACGCCGCCTTCACCCGGACACAGTGCGCCGTGACTCAACTCTCCAAAGAGAGGCCGGCTGCCCCATATGCCCAGGCAATGCAGTCAGCTACCCAGATGGACAGAGTACGCTTCGACACAGATAACCCCAACCGATTGGGGTCAAAGGAAACGAAAAGCTGGGCAGCTTTCCTATGCTCATGCGTACGGTCAAGGTAGAAGGACAAGGCTCTTTGACAGTCCAGGGTATGCAGAACAGTCTCAGCTCTGCTGGTATGTGGCCTGGGAAAGAAGGTCGGAAGAACCACCTCTTGATTGATGTGGAAGAGAGAGGAAACCACCTTAGGAAGAAACTTAGGGTGAGTCCGTAAGACAACCCTATTCCTGTAGAACCTAGTGTAAGGGGGCTCCGACACTAGGGTCTGTAGTTCACTAACGCGCCTAGCGGAGGTGAGGGCTACCAAGAAGAGAGCTTTCCATGAGAGGAAGCAGAGGGGGCAGGTAGCCATGGTTTCGAAAGGCGGGCAAGTAAGCCTTTGTAAAACCACATTGAGGTCCCAGTCAGGAACCGGAGGGCGCAACGGGGGCTTAAGCAGAAGCAGGCCCCTGAGGAAACGCGCCACCAAGGGATGCGAGGAAAGGGGCTGGCCCTCCACCGGCGAATGATGTGCAGAGAGAGCACTGAGGTGGACTCTGACAGAGTTGGACTTGAGGCCTAGATCAGAGAGGTGCAGCAAGTATTGCAGTACCACCGACACTAGGCAGGCGAAGGGGTCCTCAGAACACTGAGAACACCAGGCGGAGAAGCGACGCCATTTGAGTGCGTAAGACTTCCGGGTAGAAGGTCGCCGAGACGCCAGGACGACAGCTTCCACCTCTGGGGGGAGCGAGAGCGGGGCCAGGACTACCCTCTCAGCAGCCAGGCCATCAGGTGAAGGGCCCGGAGGTTGGGGTGCAGAAGAGTACCCTGATCTTGGGTCAGAAGATCGGGCTGAAACCCCAGAGGGAGAGGGGCGTCCACCGCTAACTGCAGGAGCAGAGGAAACCAGGGTTGCCTCGGCCATCGGGGCACTATCAGGATCAAGTAGGCCCCGTCCCGGGCAACCTTGAAGAGTGTCCGGGACACCAGCGGCGTGGGAGGAAAGGCATACAGTAGGCCTGTGGACCACGAAATGAGGAAAGCATCCGGGGCCACTCTGAGGGGATGCGGATGCCGAGAGCAGAACCGGGGAAGCTGCCGGTTCAGGAGACTGGCAAAGAGGTCCACGGTGGGGGTGCCCCACCGGCGGAAGATTTGCTGGGCAACGCCGGGGTTCGACCTCCACTCGTGGGGCTGCAAGACCCGGCTCAGCCTGTCAGCCAGGCAATTCTCCTGCCCGGGCAGGTAAACAGCCTTGAGGAGGATGTTGTGGTCGACAGCCCAGGAGCACAGTCGCCGGGCCTCCTGACAGAGCAGGAGGGAGCCTGTGCCCCCCTGTTTGTTCACGTAGAACATGGCCACCTGATTGTCCGTCTGCACCAGTACGGACTGGCGAGAGATGAGGTGAGAGAAGGTCCGCAGAGCTAGGCGGATCGCCCGCAGCTCCAGGAAGTTGATTTGTTGAGCCGCCTCCCAAGGAGTCCAAAGGCCTTGAGTGCGTGCTCCCTGGCAATGCGCTCCCCATCCCAAGAGAGAGGCATCGGTCGTCAGCACCTGGGAGGGTGCGGGAGACTGAAAGGGCACACCCCGTACCAGGTTGGGCAGGTGGAGCCACCACTGCAGAGAGGAGACCAGGCAGTCGGAGATCTGTAGAAGGTCCGCCAGACCTCCTCTGGCCTGATGCCATTGAGTGCGGAGACACCACTGGACAGGCCTCATATGCAGTCGGGCATTCGGCGTGACATGGACCGTGGAGGCCATATGACCGAGCAGCTGCAGGAACCTCCGGGCCGGAACCGGAGACGCACTGTGGAACCTGCCGGCCAAAGCCATGAGGCTGTCGGCTCGCTCTCGAGGCAAGAAGGCACAAGCTCGCAGTGTCGAGCCGAGCTCCTATGAACTCGAGATCCTGAGAGGGGCGCAACGTGGACTTCCTGACGTTTATGATGAAGCCCAAGCGCTGAAGCAGAGCCACCGTACGCTGCGTGGCCTGCGCGACCTCTGGGGCCGACTGCGCCCGTACGAGCCAGTCGTCCAGGTAAGGAAAAACGAACAGGCCCTGAAGCCTCAGGAAGGCCGCGACCACCGCCAGGCATTTTGTGAACACCCTGGGGGCGGAGCACAAGCCGAAAGGCAGCACACGGTACTGATAGTGTTTCCCGGCCACTACAAATCTGAGATATTGTCGGTGGTCCGGATGAATCAGGATGTGAGTATAGGCATCCTTTAGATCCAAGGAGCATAGCCAATCTACCTGCTGGAGGTAGGGCAGCAAGATTCCAAGGGTAAGCCTCCTGAACTTTTCCCGCTGCAGGAACATGTTGCCCCTTTGAACCACCTGCAGCACCCAGGAATCGGATGTTATGGCTGGCCACCTGTGAGCGAAGTGGATCAGCCTGCCCCCCGTGCTGAGCGACGGGCGTGGAGGGGGAGAGGCTATGCTGGCATAGTCAAAAACCCCCACCCTGCGTGGCAGGGGGCTGTGCAGCGGGCTTGGGGGCCCGCGGCCTGCGGGGGCCATTCCCCTGACCCTTAAATTGGAAGACTGGGCATCAAAATGGCAGATGAAATTTAATGTGGAGAAGTGCAAGGTTATGCACCTAGGGAAGAACAACCCAAACTATGGTTACACGATGCAAGGTTCCACATTAGGAACCACCACCCAAGAAAAAGATTTAGGCGTCCTTGTGGATACCATGTTAAAACCCTCGGCCCAGTGTGCAGCGGCGGCCAAGAGAGCAAATAGAATGCTAGGTATGATAAGGAAAGGAATGGAAAATAAAACAAAAGATATTATAATGCCTCTATATCGTTCCATGGTGAGACCGCACCTTGAATATTGTGTGCAATTCTGGTCGCCGTATCTTAAAAAGGATATAGCAATTTTAGAAAAGGTTCAGAGAAGAGCCACCAAAATGGTAAAGGGGATGGAAGGCTACTCCTATGAAGAAAGGCTAAAAAGGTTGGGGCTCTTTAACCTGGAAAAGAGACGGCTGAGGGGAGATATGATAGAAGTCTATAAATTAATGAACGGAGTGGAACGGGTAAACGTAGATCGATTGTTTACCTTATCAGAATATAGAAAGACTAGGGGACATGCAATGAAGCTACAGGGTAAACTATTTAAGACTAATAAAAGAAAATATTTTTTCACTCAACGTGTAATCAAACTCTGGAATTTGTTACCGGAGGATGTAGTATAGGCTGTTAGTGTAGCTGGGTTTAAAAAAGGTTTGGACAAGTTCCTGGAGGAAAGGTCCATAAACCATTATTAAGAAGGGACCCAGGATATCAATGCTTGAACCAATACAAGCATTGTGGAACCTGTGGCCCTTGGGGAAACTGCTAGGTACGTATGACCTAGATTGGCCACTGTTGGAAACAGAATACTGGGCTTGATGGACCTTGGTCTGACCCAGTATGGCATATCTTATGTTCTTATGTTCTTAGTCTGTGGGCACTGAGTGGAAGCCGCCGGTACTTGGTATTGAAGGTGGGATTGCTTATAGGCAAGCACCTTCCTCGGGTAAAAAGGCTTCTTCCCCGGACCCTTCCTCTTCTGCGTGGGAGCGGAGGTCTTTCGGGACAGTCGAGTCCGAGTGAGAGTCTCGGACTCGAGTTCCGCAGCCTTATCGGACATGGGCTTGCCGAAAAGGTTGTCACCTCGGCAGGGGACATCGACTAACTTGTCCTGTACCCACGGCTCGAGGTCGGATGACTGGAGCCAGGCCTGTTGGCGGGCACCGATGCCGGCTCCAGCTACTCAGGCCGACGCCTCGAAGCTGTCGTAGGCCGCCCGAGAAAGGAACTTCGAGCACTCTCGAATACTATCGGACAAGGCCAGGAACCTCTGCAAAGGTTCGTCGGAGAGACCAGCTGAGAACCCGGTGAGCTCCTTCGCCAAGTCTCGGAGGAACATGCCCATATACAGCTGGTATGTCTGGACCCTGCAGGTAAGCATGGAAGCACTTCCTACCGAGGGCATCCAGGTTACGGGCCTCCTTACCCGGGGCACCGAGGAGTGCATCTTTTGACTCTTAAGCCGATGCATTGCCGATTCCACAACCATGGAGTGGTGTGGCAGTTGTGCCTTCTGGAACCCGGGGCTCTTGTGGACTCGATAAATCGAATCGATCTGCTTGCTTAACACCGGTGTTGAGGCCGAGCTTTCCCACATGCAGAAGAGCAGCCGATCAAGCATCGGAGGGACCGGCACAGTAAAGGCCTCCTTCAGGGGAGAGTCGTACTGGAGTGCCTTGAGCTCATCCGCGGGGAAAGCCAAAGCCTTGGCCATATCCCGCACAAAATCAGAGAAGCGCGTATCCTCCGGAGGGGATCGCCTTCGAGGCTCCGACTCGGGCGAGTCGGAGGGGACGCATCGGGTCTGAAAAGAGCCAGGCGACTCGTCCCCTTCCGAGTCCCAGTCCGACGCCTCCGTGGAGGAATCGAGGGGCTCCGTGCGGGCGAGGGTTCGTCTTGACGCCGACGCCGGCATCGACGACCTCGGTCCCGAGCGGGAGGCCGAGGGAGACCTCGACCGAGGATCGACTCGAGCATGCATCGACTCGAGGATCGACTCGGCCGCCGGGGTCGACGTCCCGGTGGTCTGGGCGGATGCACTGGCGATGCCGGTCATCCAAACCCGCTGCTGGTCCAAGAAGGCAGAGATACTGCGCTCCAAGGATGTCAATCTGAGGTCAAGCCCAGAAGACCCGGCAGCCACCGACTCGGGCCCCGACAGCGGTTCCGTAGGGGAGTCCAGGAGGACAATAGTACTCACGTGCGGCTGCACCTCGAGTCGAGGAAGTTTAGAAGGTCTCTCCGCCTCCGAGGACTCGGGGCGGCTGGCGGGGCTATGCGACCCGGCTCACGAGGGACCAGGTGCGTCCTCCGACGCCGCCCGCGCGAGTTTCCTCTGCCGACGATGCTCCCGTCCAGGGGATCCCCGCTCAGAGGAACTCCGACGGAGCTCGTGGCCGGAGTCACGAGACGTCGAAGCCTCCGACGAGGTCCGGGCCGGACCGGACTCGGGGTCAGAGAAGATTCTGTCCTTTTGCGATTGCCGACTCCTCAGCGACTTGGAGGACATCTTGCCACACAGACCACAGCTCCCAGAGTCATGGTTGGGTCCGAGGCAACAGAGGCAGAAATTATGCGTGTCTGTAAGAGACATTAATTTAGAACAATGATCAAATTTTTTGAACCCGCTGGCAGCCATAGGGGGAAAAAGGGCCCCCGCGAGGTCGAAAGACCGAGCCGCCAGGGGTGGAAAATAAGTGGCGGGAACGCCAGTTAAAAACTGAAAACAAAAAAGAAATGTGAACAGACTCGATAAGGAAAAATCGAGGCCGGGCAGGAAAAGGACACGCGAACCGAGAAAACAACAAAGAATTAATCAACTTTTTCAGCAGTGGTAACAAACTACGTCTGTAGGGCTCCGCGGAAAAAAGAAGGCTGAGCAAGATGGCATCCTTGGGCGGGAAGAGGACCGCGCATGCGCGCTGCAATCCCAAAGGCTTTCTTCGAAAGCTGGGGAAATTGCTCCGCGAGGGCTCCGTCGGCACTGACGTCACCCATAAGTGAGGACTGACTTCCTGCTTGGTCCTGGAGAATAACAAGGTTCAAATGCCACTATGCTCCAGGTGATCTCGAGCAAGTCACTTAACCCTCCATTGCCTCAATACAAACTCTGGGGACAGGGGAATACCTGACTGTAACACGCCTTGAGCTACCAATTGAACGGCATAAACTTAATCCTAATCCCCCTTCACATGGCAGATAGGAAATCTAGGGAAGCACTGAAAGCCTCATTAGAGGCTGAAAGGAGTGAGAGGAGAAGGTGCTGTATGCAGTGTGCATATTGTAGAAAGCAGGGCCCAGCTAGCCAAGCCCTACAGTGTTCCCTGTTAATTCCCACCCTCTGGGGTTCATGCAGGATCTTGGAAACAAGCGGTACATATGAACACACCCCTGCTCAGAAAAGAGATCCTGCATGTTTGGGAGCCAACCCTGATGTGTGTGGTGACTGAGAGCAGAACCCATGTGCTAATCTGGCCCTATGCATCAGGCACTTGTGACTTTTTTCCATGGCACAGGTGATCAGACCTGAAGGCACACTATTTGGCAGCCACCGTTTGAAGGGGTAGATACTCCTGCTGCCCTCATCTCCCTCAGTGCCTTGGCTGTCTGCAAAACTGCTAAGCAAGTCCATGCCAAGCACAAGCAGTGGAAATCCTTCCAGTGACCAGTATGGAATAATTCCATACCTTCATGTCACTTTTGCCTTCTCACATTTTCAGGCCTGACAAACACTGGAGGCCATTATTCAGCTGTGGCTACAGCTGAAATAATCTGGATATTCAGCTATGCTATCCCAATGATGGCCAGTGCTCAATATGTGGACTTGGCGGTGGCTACCGCTGCTATCTGAATAGTGGCGACATTCAGCCTTTGTCATGTTAACAAACCGCATAAAGTTAGGGGTGCCTTTTTTCTGGCCTAACTTTATGCAGTTAGTTACCCAATTAGATGACTTAATATTGCTGATTACCAGATAAACTTGGCCCATGGGCCATCCCAGCACTATCCAAATAGTGCCAAGACAGTCAGATGGAATACTTGTCTGCATTTAGCTCACACCATTTCACTTGTAGGTAAAGATGAGTTACATTCTGGTACAGTAGGTATTTCAGCAGCACAATATGGATAGCGCCGCTAGCTGAATATTTCACTGGCCAACATTTATCCAGTTATAAGATACTAACAAAATAAATGCTTTTGAATGTTGGCCCCTATATCTATATACAGGGTGGCCCAAAAAAAGTGAGAACATCTCATAGCATATAAGTTATTTAAAAATTCAAAAAGACAGATGTAAATGACTGACAAATTTAAAAAAAAAAAAAGACAGCGACCGGAAATTGTCAAAATAAAGACATTATATAGGTAAATAAGTAAACTATTTAAGCTTTTTAATTTACAAGATGTTCTCACTTTTTTTGGGCCATCCTGTATATTTGGGGGGGGGGGGGTGGGTTGTGACAGAGGAATATTTGTTGAGAGGTATTATAGTATTTTTTGTGTAGATTTCACAACTAGTGTCAGTGCACAGCTGTTGTTAAGTGCTGTCGAGTCGGAGTCGACGCATGGCAACCCTCTGGATAGTTATCCTAAATTGTGTTCGGTCTTCAGTCATTGTTGACAGATTGGTACCCGTAGCTGCTGTTATTGTATCGATCCATCTCATTGCTGGCCTTCCTCTTTTGCGTTGACCTTCTATCTTGCCAAGCATGATGTCTTTCTCTAATGATCTTTTTCTTCGCATGATATGTCCAAAGTATGAAAGTCGAAGTCTTGTCACCTGAGCTTCTAAAGAAAGCTTAGGTTTGATTTCCTCTAGTACAGACTGGTTTGTTCTTCGGGCAGTCCATGGTATACACAGTATTCACCGCCAGCACCATAATTCAAAGGCATCAAATTTCTTCCTATCTTTTTCACTGTCCACCTTTCACATCCATATGATGTTATTGAAAATACCATGGCTTGAACAAGTCGAATCTTTGTATGGAGAGAGACATCTCTGCTCTTGAGAATCTTATCTAGGTCTTTCATAGCCATGCTGCCAAGAGCAATGCGTCGTCTGATTTCTTGACTGCTTGTTACTTCTTTATTGATAGTTGATCCAAGTAGGTTAAAGTTGTTCATGATTTCAGTTTCTTCTCCTTCAGTGATGAACCTGTTGATTATGCCAGTTGTCATGATCTTTGTCTTCTTTACATTAAGGTGCAGGCCCATTTTGAGACTATGCTCTTTGATTGTGAGAAGCAAATGTTTCAGATCATCTTCACTTTCAGCCAGTAATGTGGTATCATCAGCATAGCGAAGGTTGTTGATGAGACTTCCACCAATCTTCACACCTCTGTTGTCTTCATACAATCCTGCTTCTCTGATGATTTGTTCTGCATATAAATTAAACAGGGGGAAAGTATGCAGACTTGTCTTACACCTTTGCTTATTTTAAACCATTCTTTTTCTCCTTGTTCCGTTCGAACTGTTGCTTCTTGATCAATGTACAGATTGCGCAAGAGAACGATCAGGTGTTCTGGTATACCCATGCTTCTTAATGTGGCCCAGAGTTTCTCATGGTTTACACAGTCAAAAGCCTTGCTATAGTCGATAAAGCATAAATAGATATCCTTTTGGTATTCTTTAGTCTTTTCAAGGATTCATCTGACATCTGCAATGATGTCTCTCGTTCCTTGCCCTTTCCTGAACCCTGCTTGCACTTCAGGTAGTTCTTGTTCCAGGTATGGTTGTAGTCTCTTTTGAATAATCTTCAGTAGAATCTTGCTGGCATGTGGGATCAGAGAGATTGTGCGATAATTTCCACAGTTAGTTGGATCACCTTTCTTTAGTATTGGTATAAACACAGATCTTTTCCAGTCAGTTGGCCATGATGTTGTCTTCCATATTTCTTGGCAGAGCCTTGTAACTATGGTAACAGCTGCATCAGATTGCTGTAATACTTCTATGGGAATGCTATCAATGCCTGGTGCTTTGTTCTTTGATAAGGCTTTCCATGCTGCATCAACTTCTTCTTTCATCACCAATGGTTCCGATCATAAGGTACAAGTTGAAACGGCTGTTGGTCCACTTGATCTTTATCATATAAAAACTCTGTATATTCCTTCCACGTTTTCTTGATCTTCTCAGCATCATTCAACATAGAACCTTGAGCATCTTGTAACATTACAATTCGAGGCTGGAACTTTTTCTTTAACTCTCGTAGCTTTAGGAAAGCCGATCTTATTCTTCCTCTAATAGTTTCTGCTTCTATTTCCTTGCATGCATCATTGTAGTACTTTTCCTTGTCCTGTCTTGCTGCACGTTGGAAATCTCTGTCGAGTTCTGCGATTGTCTTTCTTTTTCCTCTGGCTTTAGCTTCTCTGCGTTTCTGGGCAATTTTCAGAGTTTCTTCCGTCATCCATTTTGGCCGTTTTTGCTTTTTCACCTTTTGTAGAGGCTTCTCGCTTTCTTCCAACACAACCTTCTTGATGTCATTCCATAACTCTTCTGGAGCTCTGTCATTTGTATCTAAAGCAGCAAATCGATTTTGCAGGCAGTCTTTAAATTCGGGTGGTATATTCTCAAGGTCATATTTTGCTTCATTCATGAGCGGTTTGCTCTTTTTCAACTTTAGCTTGAGTTTGCATACTAGTAGTTGATGATCTGTACCTCAGTCAGCTCCAGGTTTTGTCTTTGTTGATGTTACAGAGCTTTTCCAACGTTGACTTCGACAGACGTAGTCAATTTGATTTTTATACAATCCATTAGGTGAAGTCCATGTGTACAGTCGCCGCTTGTGTTGCTGGAAGAAGGTGTTTGAGATGAATAGATCGTTGGTCTTGCAGAATTCTATCAGTCTTTCTCCAGCTTCATTTCTGTTGCCAAGTCCATATTTTCCAACTACTTTGCCTTTTTCTTTGTTGCCAACTTTTGCATTCCAGTCACCCATGACTATCAGGATAGCTTGTTTGCGTGTTCTGTCAATTTCAGCTTGTACTTGTTCATAGAACTCTTCAATTTCATTCTCTTCTGCAGCTGTTGTTGGGGCATATACTTGAATTATAGTTGTGTTGATAGGCATTCCTCGTAGACGAATAGAGATTAAGCGTTTGCTGACTGCATTGTATTTCATTACAGTTCTTGCAAGTTTCTTCTTTATTATAAATGCAACACCATTTCTTATTTGTCTTTCATTTCCAGCATAGTAGACCATGTGATCATCTGATGCAAAATGCCCGATGCCAGTCCATTTCAGTTCGCTGACACCCAACAGATCAAGTTGTACACATTCCATTTCATTCTTGACCACCTCCAACTTCCCTTGGTTCATGCTTCGTACGTTCCATGTTCCAATACGTTCCATGTTCCAATGTGTAAGACATCTTTACAGCTTCTGACTCTCATTTCATGCGCAGCTACATCAGCAGTCAGACGTCCCGAGGGCTTTGATCCAACTACATCATAAATGCTGACTTTACTCTGAAACGTCTTCAGCTCTTTCCCAGGAGCTAGTTGAGTGCCTTCCGACCTGGAGGGTCTCATCTTCCAGCACTATAGCACAATTTGTTTTGTTGTAACTATCCATTGGGTTTTCTTGGCAAGATACAGAAGTAGATTGCCGGGCTTTTCCTCCGCGCAGTTTAAGTTTGGTGGTGTTGCCGTTGTCACAGAAATGTGATCCTCCGCCATCAACACTATCCTATTCTGCTGCTGCCCAGATGGGTGGTTTGTCTTGGTCTGGCACCTCAGCTGAGACCTATTCATCTTGGGAGACCCTGCCAGTAGTTAAACTACTGATAGTTTAGCTCTCAGCATCACTGATGCACACAAGCCCTCACAGCACGACAAGCTGCAAACCAGTGCACAGCAATAAGCCAAAAATGAAGTGATATAACAATGTTTGACCTCTTTCAAGATTGGCAGCTTTGTTTTAAGATCTTCAAAGATGTCTCTTGAAAGCTTGGTGCTGTCTATTTTTAAAAAATGTATCACATGCCTATCTTAAGTTCTAAATTTCAAAAGCCCTCACTGCTTGAACGATTACTCCGTAAACACAAAAGTTTTTTTCGTTCACTGTCACCAATAACTGGATTAGAATGTCTGATCACCAGTATTTCAACTTTTTTCTGAGGTCTCAGTACTATATTGGCAAGGTCTCATAGACTTCCGTCATAGTGAGGCCAATTGCCTAATCACATCAGCGACCCAAGATAATACCAACAGTTCCCTGTTTCTCAGCGAAGTGTTCTATGAGACAAAACTCTTCTAAATACTTTGATCTTAGCATAAAGACAAGCAAAAAATTAGTTGCACTTCCCACTGGTCAAGGGTCCTGTTCTCTCTTAGCGTGTTGTTTAGATCCCAACGTCAAATCCCCGGCACCGCTTAGACGTTTCACTAGGTTGTTTCCTCAGGGGATCATAACTTTATCTACAGATAAAAATAAAAAGCAAACGCAATCACTTTCCAATCCCACTTTCTTTCCCTTAAACTACTCTACAAAAATAACTCTCATTTATCAAAGATAAAAGATAAAATCCTACCAGATGATGCTGCCCACGTTTTCTCTCTCGGCAATGACAAACTACTCCCGATGTACTAAGGGAATTCAAACGGTTCCACAAAAAACGACGCGCATGTCCGGTAAGCTCACCCCCCTCCATTTTTAAAGGCCACTTAAAACATCCATAGAGATGACTCTTCCTCCAGCTTAAAGGCATACCTCCCCTTCAAATATTCTCCAATATTGCACAAGTCCTCCTCCACCATGGAACCTGCTGGCCCTCAATAGCTTTAGGGGCTGATACATATTTAATATACTCTGAACTCCACTCCAAACTCGACTTATTCTCCCCAAAGGGACCTTCCCTATACTTATTCTCAGAGTTTATCTCCACAGAACCTTCAATTCCCAAGTACCATTCTCCAAAGTGAACAGATAAATTAATAGCCATATCCCTTCACATTCATACACATGCCGCCCACTCTACAACGTTATTTAAACCTTTAGGCACCACAGAGTCAAGTGTATAAATCAAGCGCTGCTCCTGTAACACCAGTGTCTTCCCCGCGCGACCCTGCGAAATCTGTATCAAGCAGAGACATCTAAGTTGTTCAAAAACATGGTTTTTTGTAAGCAATGTGCTACCAGGGGAGCTTCAAGCACCTTGCAATGTAAACGACTTCGATGTTCCCTCATCCGTACACGGAACGGTCTAATAATCTTCCCCACATAGCAAAGTCCACAAGGGCAAACTATCGCGTACACTACATTTCGGGATTCACATGTGGTCTTTTGTCTCAGTGTATAAACCGTCCCATGATATTCGAATGACGACGTTGCAATCGTTAAATCACAGATGTCACAGCCTCCACACGGCTTATGGCCCCCTGACTGACTAAGTGTCATTCCCTCACTTGGTGTAGGTAAAACCGCTGGGCTCACCCATTCTTTTAGGTTCCAGTGCCTTTGCCAAACGCACTGAACATGTTTATCTTGAAGCCACGGTACTAATTTAAGTACATTAGCATGTCTTCTAAATATTTTCTGAATCCCTGTGCTCAAGGGGAAATACTTTGAGATAAAATTAACACTCGTGTCATCAGACTCTGTATTTACACAAGAAGGCTTCGTCTTTAACAAAGCCGCTCTATGGTTAAACAAAGCCCGGGAATACGCCCGCTTCAGGAGCGGTTCTGGATACCCCCTCTGCCTAAAATCCCGGATCAGCTGTTTAGATCTACTCTTATATTCCACCTTACTTGAGCAGTTCCGTCTGAACCGCAAGAATTGAGAGAAGGGCAATCCTTCCTTAAGACGTCGTGGATGCATGCTGTCAAAACGTAAAAATGTCACCCTATCAGTGGGCTTTCTATGAACGGTGGTTTCCCAGGCTGTGGTCCCCCGAGTAACACAAACGTCAAGATATGTGAGTGTATGATTATGGTATGTGTGAGTGAATTTAGTATTACTATCACAAGTATCCAACCAAGCAAAAAAAGACATAAGGGATTCCTCTGTTCCTTTCCAGATCAAAAAGATATCATCAATAAATCGTTTCCATACAACAATTTGGGGAGAATACGGTGAAGGAATCACCATTGTTCAAATAGCCCCATATAAAAGTTAGCTATACTAGGGGCGCATGTAGCACCCATGGCTACCCTGACATTTTGTTGGTATAGGACCCCCTCAAAAATAAAATTATGGCTGATAGCCAAACGTACTAAACTAAGGAGAAAAGTCCTTAAGGCTACTGACACATCCCCACGTTGCCCTAACACTTGTTCAACTACTTGTACTGCTGCTGCTTGAGGGATATTAGTATAAAGGGAAACTACGTCCAGCGTAGCCAATATGATATCTTGTTGATCACACAGATCCGAAACCTCATATAGAACATTAAGAAAATGAGTGGTATCCTTCAAGTAGGAAGGGATTGTAACTAGCATAGGGCGTAAGTAGGAATCCACAAACGTGGACAGTGGTTCCAACACACTCCCACGGGTGGAAACAATAGGTCTTCCCGGAGGCTTTGTAAGGTTCTTGTGAATTTTTGGAACAAGGTAGAATTTGGCCGTGGTTGGGGCCTTAACATTCAAATAATGAAATTCTTGTTTAGTTATTAACTTTTTTGTCAATGCATCCATAGTAAGCTGATGGATTTCCCTCTGTAATTCCTGTACTGGATCAAAATCTAAAACTGTATAAACATAAGCATCTTGCAATTGCAACATGGCTTCAGCTATATAGTCTTCCCTAGCTAGGATCACTATGGCCCCTCCCTTATCGGCCTTCCAAATAATTATATCAGTACAAGAATGTAATTCAGACAAAGCCTGGTGTTCTATTTGTGTTAAAGCTGTACTACGTAATTTCCGGGTTTTTTCAAGTTGATTAATATCTGCCAGAACCAGTTTCTTGAATACCTCCAACGCTGGATGACTTGAGCCCGGAGGGGACCAGGACGATTGGATAGGTAAACGTACTCGACCAAAACTCAATTCTTCTGTAGGTTCTTCCATGACTACTGGTGCCAATGACATTGATTGAGGTTGTGTCGGTTGTGCTATTGCTTGTGCAAAATAATTTTTCAAATTCAACTTTCTCAAATCTTATCTTAAGTTCTAGGCAAGTCACAGAAATACATTCATAACTCGTACATCATACAATTCTAGACAGCATCAATAAAAAAGCCTACTGAAAATAAAAAGCTTTCAACTGCTTCCAGAAATCCATGCTATTAACCATTGATGAAAGTGGCACTGATAACTTATTCCATTCTTTCGACCCAGCTATAGAGAATAGCCTATTCCTGTATTTACTTAAATGTACATCACGAATAGATGGGAAATCGAGTTGTTGACTACCCATTGACCTCAAGGCACATGTAGGTTTATAAATCTGCTTTACGGTATTGAAATAAATGGGCGCTGATCCACTCAATGCCTTATTTATTTATTTGGTTTTATATACCGCACTTTTTAAGATCAGCGTGGTTTACATAAGAACAACTTAATACATTGCCCTTGCCATTCCAGCTATGGCTAGTAAAAGCACCCAATTTGACAGAAATAGAGCCACCTTCATTTTTGCCCCACTGCTCTGGAACTCTCTCCCTGCTTCTATCCATCTTATCACTGACCTTTCAACATTTCGCAAGGCAATTAACTCATCTTTTCCAGATTTCTTTCGACCATGTACCATAGCTTGCCATGGCCTCCCTTGTAATGCACAGCTTCTGTTCAGCTTGTATATAGTTGCATTCACCAAGAAATCTCTCTTAATGTATTTATAGTTCTTTATATCTGATTAATTTAAATTCTGTTCAATGTAACTTAACATGTCCTGTTCAATGTATTAACACTGGAAGCCCCAAAAGGCATTTTACCTAGAAACCCCAAAGTGCATCAATTGATGCATTATCACGACGACTGCGTTTAGCATGAAATGCAGATGTGAATTAATGTGAAGTTCCTTATTTGTTAAATACGTGCAGTATGCGACGTCATTACATGACGTCATCGTGTGTTTATTGTTTGTAATGTTGGAGCAAAATTGTAAACAGTGATTGAGATGCACCCCCTTGTGGGAACATGAATTTATACCTAGAAGCCCCAAAGTATGTTCACGCATCCAAGACAAACGAGTGTGTCAATTGACATACTTTGGGGCTTCTAGGTATAAATTCATTTTCCCACTAGGTGGTGCATCTGTCATTAATTTTCGATGCACATATTTGAACATCTTGACCTTGCTAACAAAGTCATGGAACATAACTGACATGGTTCTAGCAGTGGCTCTGGTATACAACTTCGAAGATGCATTTGCGTCAATTGACGCACTTTGGGGCTTCTAGTGTTAAGATGTTCAATGCCTTGTGAATCAAGGTCAGCACTTTAAACTTTAATCTCTAAGTTACTGGAAGCCAGGGCAGTAAACATAAAATGGGGGAGATGTTTTGTCCGATTAATTAATTAAACAGTTTTTCTATACCGCCTTTATCCAAGGCGGTTTACATCGAACAACATAACAGTTGCAGAGGAATTGTTATACATTAAACATAACAATTACATAGGAATTGTTTTACGTTAAACAAGGGAGTACAACTTGGAGATAAGTGGGTGGGGAATTAACTATTAACATGTAGAAGTGATCTTTTCTGGGGAGGATTGGTTGATTTATCTTATCTGGTCTTGTGTGTGGTGAGTTAGTGTTAGGCTTATGTTTTGTCATCAGGTCCGTAGTATTCTTTGAATAGATGCATTTTTAATTGTTTTTTTTAAAATTCATTGATAGATTTAGCTGATCTTACATTGTCTGGTAATTAGTTCCATATTGATGGAGCATACAGGGAGAGTGCTCGGTTGCTGGTCTGTTGTGTGGTTTTGGTCTTGAGCAGGGGGATGCTCTTCTTGGTCTTGTTATGTGTGGTGTTGTGATCAGTTCAGAGAGGCAGGGAGCTGATAGATTGTGAATGACCTTGAAGGTGGTGGTGATAGCTTTGTATTTTGCTCGTTGTGCTATTGGGAGCCAATTTAGGTTTTTTAGGATTGGTGTTATATGTAGCATTGTCGAACTGGTGGTGAGAATTCTGGCAGCTGTGTTTTGGACTAGTTGGAGTGGAGATAGAGCAGATTTTGTGAGGCCTTGGTAGATGTTTCCATAGTCAAGGTGTGGTGTAACTATGGCTTGTAGTATTGATCTGAAGTCGGACTCGTACAAGAGATATCGTAGGGGTTTGAGGAGCTTTAGCTTCCAGTAGGCCAGTTTAGATGCATTCTTGATGTGGGCTTCCATGTTGAGTCTGCTGTTGATGGTTATACCTAAGTATCTGATCTGTTGTTTTATTGATATTTCAGTATCTTGTGTTATTATCTTTTTTGGTGGCTTGAATTCTTGATCTCTGAATATGAATAGTGCTTCAGTTTTACTTCTGATTACTGTGAGATTTATATTAGCTAGGAAGTTTGTCACTGCGTTGAAGACATCTGTTATAGTCGATAAGTCTGGATTATTAGTGTTGAACGGCATATAGAACATTTCATCTGCACAGATACCGGAAAGCAAATGAGTCACAGAATTCTGAACTCTTTGGAGTGCTCGGATAGCTCACTCAGGGAGACCCAGACACAAATGGGGAACTCTAACAATTTTCAGAAGACTGTATCAGGAGCTAGCGAAACTAAAAGTACTATAGACAAAGCGAATGGATCAGATCGGAGACATCCAAGATTACTGATAGAACTTGGGGATGTTCTAGCGGCTCCACTGACTGACCCTTTTCAATGCTTCTTTGGAGTCTGGAGTGGTCCCAGAGGGCTGGAGAAAGGCACTTGTTGTCCCTTTTACACAAAAGTGGAGAGTAAGGATGCAATTGAGAACTACAGGTCAGTCTAACCTCAGTGGTGAGTAAATTATTGCAAACAATGCTAAAAGAGAGAATAGTGAGTTTTCAGGAGTCTAATGGATTGCAGGATCTGAAGCAGCATGGGTTTACTAGAGGTAGGTCTTGTCAGGCAAATCTAATTGATTTCTTTGACTGGGTGACCAGGGAGTTGGACCAAGGGAGAGCCCTAAATATGGTGTACTTAGATTTCAGTAAAGCCTTTGACATTGTTCCACATCGATGACCAATAAACAAACTGAGTACCTAGAGATGTACCCTAAAGTGACTGACTGGGTTAGAAATTGGTTGAGTAGGAGGCAACAAAGTGTATAGGTGAATGGAGCTCACTCAGGAGAAGGAGACTACCAGTGGTGTGCCACAGGGATCTGTCCTTGGTCTGATTCTTTTTAACATCTTTGTTAGTAATATTGCAGAAGGACCTTCGGGTAAGGTTGCCTGTTCACGGATGATACCAAAATCTGCAATAGAGTAGACACATAGGAAGTAGATCCATGAGGATAGATCTAGCTAAGCTTGAAGAATGGTCTAGGCTGAGATTTAATGCTAAAAAAAATGCAGGATCATGCATTTGGGCTGCAAAAATCCAAGGGAGTGGTACAGTGTAGGGGGTGAAGTAATTCTCTCCAGAAAAGAAGAGTGAGACCTGTGCAGGATTGTGTCTGATGATCTTAAAGTAGCTAAACAGCTAGAAAAAGTGATGGCAAAAGCCAGAAGGATACTTATTTATTTATTTATTTAACAATTCTTCTATACCGTGCTATTAAAATCAGCGCGGTGTACATCGAACAAAGATACTACAATGTATACAAACAACATCGAGTTGAACAGGGAATTGAACATGGAAGAAAAACCGGGGAAACTATATACATATTATACATATACATACATACATACATATATACATACATACATATACATACTTACATACACACATATACATACTTGGGTGCCTAGGGAGAGGAATGGCCAGTAGAAAAAAGGAGAAGATAGTGCCTCTGTATAAGTCTCTGGTGCGACCTCATTTGGAGTATAGTGTACAATTCTGGCAACCACACCTTCAAAAGGATATAAGCAGATTGGAGTCGGTGCAGAGGTGGCTACTAAAATGGTTAGTGGTCTTTATTATAAAGCATATGAGGACAGACTTAAAGATCTTAATATGTACACTTTAGAGGGGATATGATAAAGATGTCTAAACACCTTGATTGCATAAAGGCACAGGAGGCAAGCCTCTTTCGACTGAAAGCAAGCTCTGCGACAAGGGGACATAAGATGAGGGTTAAAGGGGATAGACTCAGGAGTAATATACAGAAATATTTCTTTACGAAAAGTGTGGTAGATCCCTGGAATAGTCTCCCAGTGGAGGTAGTAGAGATGAGGACAGTATCTGAATTCAAAAAAGCATGTGACAAATAGAGGATCTCTAAAGGCAAAAAGGGGACTACTGTAGTTGATATGGAAATGCAAACTAGATAGGCTGGCCATGTGGTCTTTTTCTGCTGTTATGTTTCTATGAATTACACTAATTAATTTTTGATAGTGCCAATGCTTGCAAAATCACCCTTACATCATTTACAGGCATTAACTTACCGTTCATGTTTGAACTACACTGGTTTTTCATCAAACTCTGTGCCACTAGGCCAGAATCTGTGCAGCTCTTGCATACGGGTTGAGAACTTGAAGCATTGTATCTGTAGGGCAAAACTGCTGAGCAGGGGGAAGTGCACTGCTGAGCAGAGTGGCATTTCTGAACAGATAATGGAGATGCAAAAGGATGATGATAAGCCTTTTTGCTACTCTTCTTGCTGCCTTGCTATACATGCATGCATTCTGTTCACAAGAGTCAGTCTGAGAGGACTAAACTACAGCGATTCAATGTGGCTATATTGGTGACTTACAACCCATAAAAAGATCAAAATCAGAGTGAAAGTCAATAAGCAAATCCAAAAAAAAAAATCACTCCACCAGTATACACATAATCACATCAGGTGCATACACATGGATAAAACCATATGTGTGTATATATAAAAACTTGGAAGGAGAAAAGAGCCTCAGAACTTAATGAGGTGGGAGAGCTGGCATATACTGTACATGCTCAGACCCAAACCTCTTAACATCAGCAGCTCAGAAAAACTCCTTCCATCTTTTTTCAATTTATATAGCCACACTTTCTGTTTATACATTACTTTTTTCAGTTCTTCAGTTCAATTCTTATATATTCTCCTGCAGTCTCTCAAAGTACGTCATGCCGCTTGGAATGGGGCACCATGTGTCATCATTCTTGTCTAAGGCCATCTCAATTCTCATTAATGGGACATCCTCATTTACCAAGGCAGAGAAGGTATTATGGAAGGGGTAGCTCGAGGTTGAGTGGGTGACTCCATGTTACAGATTGTAACCTGCGAGAACCCACTATGATTCATTTATTCTTGGGTTGCTGGATTCTTTCTATATGGGGTGAAGTACCTCTGTCCACAAAGGAGAGTGTGACCTGGGGATGATATTTTCTGATGACCTTAAGGTGGCTAAACAGATAGAAAATGTGACAACAAAAGCCAAAAGGTTGGCTAGGTACATAGGGAGAGGAATGTCCAGCAAGAAAAAAGAGGTTATAGTAACTTTGTATAAGTCTTTGGTGAGACCTCATTTGGAGTATTGAGTGCAAGTCTGGAGGCCACACCTTCAAAAGGATATAAACAGGATGGAGTTGGTGCAGAGGGTAACTACTAAAATGGTCAGTGATCATCATAAGGCTTATGGGGACAGGGTTAATGATCTCAATATGTATAGTTTGTAAGAAAGGTGGGAGAGGGAAGATACAGTAGAGACATTTAAATACCTCTATGGCATAAATGCACAAGAGGAGAGCCTCTTTCAACTGAAAGAAATCTCTGCAATGAGAGGGCACAAGCTTAAGGTGAAAGGAGACAGATTCAGGAGTAATTTGTGGGAATATTTTCCTAGAACATTATGGACCAAGTGCAGATTAGGGAACAGTGCCCACAGCCTCATGCAATTTACTATCTCCTTGTAAACGTTAACTTTGATTTGTCAGTGTCTCATACTTTGTTTACAATGTGTTCCTTGTAATGTGCACTTTTATTGTTCAAGTTACATTGTTTTTGCACGGAGTTATCTAGAAACCGTCTTGACTGGTAGAAAGATGATATAAAAAGATGTTAAATAAATTAATTCTTTATGGAAAGAGTGCTAGCTGCATGGAATAGTCTGCCAGCGGAGATGGTAGACGAGGACTGTATCTGAATTCAAGAAAGCATGGGAGAAGCTCAGAGGATCTCAAAGGGACAAAAGGGAAGGTAAAGCTTGGTAGTTGGTATACGAGGGCAGACTGGATAGGCCTTTTGGGCTTTATCTGCTGTCATTTTTCTATTTATGTTACTACCTTTGAATAACTTTATCCTGGATTTTTTTCCAGCAGCTGTGTATCACACTTTTAGACCTTTGCTTCACATTCACTTCATATACCTGAAACAGTGTAATTCTTTAACCTGCAGTATTGAATCAGCTCAACTACTCTGAATAGACACAGGTGGGTTCTATTTCATTTATTATGGATCTCGATAAAGCAATTTTTGGAACTGGAGCTAATTTGGGTTTGCTATGAAAAAGGGTCTGAGACTTATGCAAGTAAGACTTTTTAATTATTGATTTGTTTATTTAGCAGTATTTAGTAGTTCAAGACAAGGCTTCTTATTCGTAATTACTTTTGGAATAGTTCTATTATTGTTCTCTCATGCTGAAAGTGTAGACTATGTTATGTAGATCAGTGAAACCTATTTGTATTTTAATGCATTCTGAATTGTATTTTTCAGGCAACAGAATGTGGAAAATGTACAAGGGTATGAAGATGTTTGCAAGACACTACATTTTCTGGCTGTTGCAAATGCATGGAAATTTTATTTCAAAAGTAACATTGGTGGTAAACAAAATGAAATAACCAATTAGAAAGAAATACCATAGCAAAACTATTTATGGTCCAGGTGGTTCAGATGCTCTATTATAGAAAAATAGAAGCCAGCTGTAAAAGACCACTTCATCCATTTGAGCATTTAAGACAGTGTTTATGTTTTTATAAAATTGCCTGGCAGCATATGTGTATAAAAGTAGCTTTTCATAAAATATAGGGCCCGATATTCATCTAGATTGGCTATGAGCTGCTACGGTCATATGCATCCCTGGCATTGAATATCTGGGTTTGCCACACAGCCTCCCAGCCACAGTAACTGGGCAGTGGCGATATTGCATGCTGCCTGGTTAGCTCCTGTGGCTAAGAGATAGCTGAGCTTTTGCTACGCCTATCTTTTAGCCACAAGTTGTCAGCATGCAATATCAGTATTGCCCGGTTATCAGCTGTTGCCTCCCCTCCCCCCCGGAACGCCCACAACATGCCCTGCTGCTAAGCAGTTAGCATCAGGGCATGTAGGGGAGACGATCATGGATATTCCGTGTAAATGCCTTTGGAATATTGGGCCCATAGTGCCTGTTTTTAGGGGATATACTGTATGCAGAGGTGTTCCTCAGGACAGAGAATGAGTGGGGCAGTGTCAGGCTTAGTGCTCTGTGTTGATTTCTTCTGATACATACACCTTCTCTGAGTAACTTGGTGCAGCTTTCCAGTAGGATATTTTATAAAGGCACACAGGTGCCTATATTGCCTTTATAAAACACATCTCAAATCAAAACTTCATCCCATCCAAAGATATTTGAAAATAGAAAACCTTAAGGAGTTTCTTCTACCTTGATATACAAGCATAGTGCCCGTTTAATGGGACCTTCACTCTATATGACCCCCCCCCCCAGCTTCTTCAGAAGTAGATCTATGTCATTGGTCCAATTTTATTTTAATATAACTGGAAATAATTAAAAATCATCCCCACACTCAAACAGCATATACGAGGAGAAATAATCCTGTACATTAACAGTTCTCTAGATAAGGATGTGCAATCCTGTACAGCTTACTGTTATTGTTTGTTACATGTTCGTATGTGGCTTGAACAATGTTATTTTGGTTGTCTGTCTTCTGTTTACTTTCATTTCACTTATGAGCTATGGAAATTTTCAATTGGTGGAGCAGGACAGCTGGAAAGTGGTCAGGCGGTATGATGGAATCACTTCCTGTTCCTGAAGTTTCCAAGAAGGCAAAATTCCAATTCTAGAAAGATAAGACTGGAAGGAACCTCAAGACACCATTTTGTTTTTCATTCGTACAGAAATAAAATAAGGAAGAACATGTAAGGGTGTCATTTACTCATCTTCACTCCTTTCTGCACCCCCATACTTGATGACACACATATGCCTGACTCCTGAGGTTTGCTGTTCCTTTGACTAGTTGCATTGCTGTGATAGCAGCAGCCATCTTTCTCCAAGGCCACTAAATCTCTCTCTCTTTATATATATGTGGTGTATGTGCACATAGGTGTACAGTAAAGATACATATATTTAAACAGGACTTCTGATTTGCATTTTTAACCCATAAAATTTCAATAAAACAACCCCAATGTAAAAAATAAAAATAGGTGTTTATTGGATAAATAGTAGAAAAAACACGTCTCCTAATAAACACTCTCCTCTGGCTTGTCTTGTACTCTCCACTTAATTTTTGTCTCTTTTTTGCATGGACTCCCCCCAAGTGACACAAACATACCAATTTGATTCTAGTGGAAAAGGCACCCAGCAATAGTATGCGTGGCATGAAAACACCGATAAATACAGATTTCTTTTGTACCCTCAAAGAACCCCTAATTAGCTGGGAACCCCCCACTATATTTATATAGGTCAATAGTCAAAGGCACTTAGTGGTAGATAAGTGCACTGTCAATTTTCAGAAGCACTATTTGTATAGTGCTACCAAAAATTATTATAGACTGCCTGGACAGTGCTAGGGTGCAGCAAGTGTGTTCCGCATAACACTTGGAGTGCGATATTTAGTTCACTATCCAGTTACGTGATCCCATTCCCACTCATCTACTAAATTCCATCCCCTCCACTGTCGTCCCTACCATTTGTCATATCCACAACCTATTGATTTCTACAGCAACTGTTCTTGCTGCCTTCAAGGATGTTGTGGTTACACCTCTCCTCAAGAAACCGTCCCTTGATCCCATCTCTCCTCCCTTTTATTTCTAAACTACTTGAATGTTTCCCTCTTTTTAGTCCCTCCTGGATCTCCTGCAATCTGGCTTTTGCCCTCTACATTCTACTGAGATGGCTCTAGCCAAAGTCTCCAATGACTTTTTCCTTGTCAAGGGCCTTTACTCGATCCTCATCCTTCTTAACTCTCCTGCTGCATTTTGACACTAGTCCCCAGTTGTTGTGTTGTCTGTAAGCTTTAATGAGCACGGACTGTCTCTTACATGTCTCTGTACAGCTCTGTGTATGCCTTGTAGTGCTGTAGAAATAATAAGTAGTAGTAATAAGATGGCAAAAAAGCTGCCCTAGATTTAACAATATACTCTAAGGATAGTGGACTGAACATCTCTGCTAGCCATACAGTGATGATGCTCATTGCTCTTTATGTATATCCAACCTGTTAATAAGAGAAACCCTATTGTATCAAATTTTTGTTGGAACGTACACCATGAAGATAAACTTATTTCTTCTCGCAGTGTATTATTCCGTTTTTTTTCTTTTATAAGGGACGCAACCACTACCAGCACTAAAGAGGCCAAGACCCTTTAGTACATACTGGTAAATTTATTATTTCGGGCTTAGCTATTTCTATAACTCAAAGAAAAGTCACTTAACTGATCACAGGGAGATCTGCACTGCAGAGAACCACGTTAGAAAAGAATATATAGCACTCTCGAGGGATGCAACCTTCTCCCATTGCCGGTCAAATGTAAAAGAACGCCGACCCTCAACTTCAACCGTTCTCTCGTAGTTCTTTTCTCCCGCAGACTTTTCAAAGGTTCAGAAAATATCCATGAAAAGCAACTTGCCGTGGTTGTATCACGAACTAGTAACCCAACGTTGCATTTCAAGCCATAGATACTCCTGGCTCTTCATCAAACTTCGTTGCTTCTAATCAAACTCAAAAAAATAGTAGTCTTTAAATTGCCAAGCCTTAATTACATGACCGGTAAAAACCCAATGGTAATCAACAAAACCTAGCCACTCCCCACTGTCGGGGAATTACAAAATACTCCACCAGTCTAAAGAGGAGTTCAAACCCATAGGTGATACAGAGTCCAGAGTATAGATCCAAAATTGTTCACGATGGCATAAAACTAAATTGCGATCGCCTCCTCTAGATTTTAACGGTACATGGTCCAAAATTCTCCATCGCAAATCAGTAAATTGATGTTGATATTCCTGACAATGAGCAACCATCCGAGCTGACACTACTCCTGTGGATATATGAGAACGATGCTCTAATAGCCGCCTCCTCATTGATCTAGAGGTCTTGGCAATATACAATTTTACGAACACGATAAAGTAGGTCTATTACGCGAGGGTTTTGGTTGCCCAAAAATAAAAATTGTAACCCCTCATCTAATAAAAAGAGTCAGTCCAATTTACGTTTGCTGTGCCTGTCTTGCTGTTCGTAGCCTAAATATAACGACAAGTTTCAGCATAAAAAGAACCACTGGTCTCAGACTGAATCGGCAACACTTCTGGATATTTTTCACCAGAAGATTTTTGCCTAGTTGCATCAATGACCATTTAAACAAAGGTTCTTTGAAGAATGTAAAAACAAAAACATTCAAAGTATCACTTAGACTTCTCTTATTATTATCTCATATAAATTCAAGAGATTGTGCGGCGTTCCAGGGAAAATTGCCTCACTTTGGGACGTGGAAACCACACATCATTTGAGATTTATTGAGATTGTTTGACGAACCAACCCCCTGAAGAAGAATCGAAACGCATAATTGGTACCGGGAAGGTGGCATTGGAGCCGTTCATTTTCTTCTATGAGATAAGCACAATCTCTTGAATTTATATGAGACAATAATAAGAGAAGTCTAAGTGATACTTTGAATGTTTTTGTTTTTACATTCTTCAAAGAACCTTTGTTTAAATGGTCATTGATGCAACTAGGCAAAAATCTTCTGGTGAATAATATCCAGAAGTGTTGCCGATTCAGTCTGAGACCAGTGGTTCTTTTTATGCTGAAACTTGTCGTTATATTTAGGCTACGAACAGCAAGACAGGCACAGAAAAAGTAAATTGGACTGACTCTTTTTATTAGATGAGGGGTTACAATTTTTATTTTTGAATATACAATTTTAAACATGGACAAATTATAAAGCATAACACAAATGGTGATTGGCAGGTAGTATAAAATTTGCTGTATATTTGACGATGCTGAGATGGATGCTCCCACACTTCACCTTCCAAGGTCTGTGCACAAAAGTCAGTTAAGTGACTTTCTTTTAGTTATAGAAATAGCTAAGCCTGAAATAATAAATTTACTGGTATGTACTAAAGGGTCTTAGCCTTTGTAGTGCTGGTAGGGGTTGCGTCCCTTTTAAAAGAAAAAAATGGAATAATAAACTTATTTCTTCTCTCAGTGTATCTTCATGGTGTGCGTTCGAACAAAAATTTGATACAATAGTGTTTCTCTTATTAATAGGTTTGATAAATTTGTGGGAAACACATTAGGGTTTATAGGTTAGGATACTTTATGTATATCCAGCACTGCCACTTCTGCGAATAGAAGTGCTGAACATACAAAATACTCAGACCATGGTGTTTAAATACTGACACGATAATTTATAAACATCTAAGACTGTGCTAAATATAAATGTATTTCAAAAGTAATTTCTTTATTTTCTAATACATTTCCATACTCACTTAGTAGCATTTAAGGAAAGGACGTAACCTAATTATTATTCATCCTTGTTAACAACATAGCAGGACAATTTTTTTGTAATCTCCTACTGGCTTTAGTGACTACAGATGATCCCAAAGCATGTGAACAACTGACACTCCAAGGCCAATACAATTAATTAATGACGACGACTAAATTTCATCAATTTTTTTTATTATAAAAGTAAAATAAAATAAGTATTTATAAAGCAATGTTTCTTCCTTAAGCAGCTCATTAAAAACATATTTACAACTGGTAAAAATGAGGACACAGTAGAAAATAAATCCCGGTTTCAAAGGCAAACAGTCTCCAGTTACATTTTAAATATATTAACTAAAATATACATTCATGATTACTAAGTCTTTGCTGGATCCGAACAGCCTGGGTTGTGCAGTACCTAAAGAGGACTGGATTTTAAATGAATCAAGCTCCTGCCACTGGAGAAGAGAATGAGGTCAGCATGCCTGTTTCTATGGTTTCTTGTGTTCAGAAGCCTGTTGGCTATTAGAGTGCCTTCCTAATTTAAACCTATGCCATTTTTCTTTCTGAACAGTCCATCCTATTGTGACTAGATAGGAACATGAAGTGGGATGGGTGGTAATTCAACTCTGTTACGTACACTCCCTTAATTTTATGGTGGGCAGCCTTTGCTAATTTCCTAAGCAGTCATGTCTTTGCTGTCTTAAAAATTACTCGAATTCCTGCATTTGCTGAATTCCCAGACCGATCACATTTTTACTGGAGTTCTCACTGGTTAGAACATTTCAATCCTTTTCTGAGCTAAAAAGAAACAAATTCAGACAACAGTCCGGTAGTTATCCTGTCTTTTGCACTCAATGTTGCACATACGCCTGTCTTTCTCTTTGGGAGAGGTTATGTATACATTTAGGCACTTATAAAAAGCAGTGCATGTAAAGTCAATTTCCATGCACTAAAGATTTTTATTAACAAAAAAGTGTGAAACAAATGGAAGAGGTCTGAAAACTGGGAAAATGAAACAAAGAAAAGTTTTCTCTGTGCACCTTGCTAGTGTGCACACATTGCAAAGAACTCCCAGCGCTCTGCAAGTAAACACAAACTCTGAAAGCACGAGGGGCTGATGAGGAAAAGCTGAGGCAGACAGACAGCTCTATACAGACCTTTAGAGACACACTAGGGCAGGCCACTTTTGGATCTTAATCCTTTGTGCTCCTTCTGTCTCCTTGCCCTTCCCTACTGTACTCTTGTTCTCATCTACTGTACTGTGTCTTGATTAGATTGTAAGCTCTGATAGGCATGCACCATCTTTTATATGTGTAGCACTATATACATGATTAATAGTAGTAGTATCTCCACTCTGGCGGCCCAAGTGCTGCTCTGGAGGAGCACAGTCACCAAGAACAGAGGCAGACAAAGAAGACTATCCCAGAGGAGACATCTAGGGGCATAGCAGAACAGTCCCACCTCCATCCTGGCAGCTCTGGAAGAGAAAGGTCACCAGGAGAGAATCATCACCTCTAGTGGTAGGACCTGCTTGTAAGGCGACATTCTTTTTCACCAAGAATGTACCATCAGGTTCACATTTCCCAGAGGGTAAAATAAGATTGACATTGTTATTGGTGATTCAGTCATTAGGAATTTAGATAGCTGAGTGGCTGGTGACTATGAGAGCCAGCTGGTAACTTGCCTGCTTGATGAAGGCAAAAGATTTCATTGACTGCCTGGATAGGATTTTAGAGCTTGATGGGGAGAAGCTGGATAGTGTGGGTCCATGCGGGTCTCACTGACATAGGAAAATGCAGATGCTGGTGGATAAATCTGACTGCTGAGTAGGAAAACTGAAAGCCCATAGCTCCAAAGTATCACTCATAAATGTACTCAGTCCTACAAGGAAGACCTCATAGGCAGACTGAGCTCTAAATCTGAATGCATAAACAACACAATGCTGCAGGGAGGATGGCTTCAGATTCATTAGGAAACGGGGAATGTTTTTGGAAATAAGGGTTTTATTCTATCAAGATGGCTTCTTCCTTAACCAAAGTGGAACCTGGCTGCTGGTGCTAAGTAAAGAGGACATACAGCAGCTCTAAAACTAGTCATGAACGCATAGCTCAGAGCAAGGTATCTACAAAGGATACCTTCAAAAAAGGGAAATTAGGGCAACCTGAGAGTGAGGACGTGAGAAAAGCTGACCTCAAACGACCTGCATAAAATGCTAGCAAGCGGACTGTGAAAAAGAATACATTTACTGTATACAGATGCCAGAAGTCTAAAATATAAGATTAGAGAGCTAGAGTTGTGAGAGAAAGAGAAACCCCCCCTAGGCTGCATAAGGCTGGGGAGCTTTGGTACTCACCAGTCAAAGAATGTGGATAAGGGTGAGAGTAGTATATTTCCCTATATCCCTAGAAGTAGGGCGGATCCCAGAGGGAATTCTGGGATAGGTAGGGGCCTACGAACAGAAGCCCTGAGATTAGGGTGGGTGGGGCTTTGATGAATTGCTGAGAGACAAGTTGTCATTAGATGCAGAGCTCTTGGAGCTGGAGACTTCAGAAATTGTGGAGCCAATAAAGGAAGATCATCAGGAAGAAGTCATGGAGGTCTGTACCATAGCAGGTAGCCGAGGTTGCTACTTTTAGACTACTGTTTGACTGTATATCTGTTTGTGACAGGATAGCCTGGCCTGAGAGATGTGGTGGCCCTGCAGAGACATTAGACTTTCATGAGAACTGCTACAAGAAAGCCTAACTGTAGAATTCTTCCCTTAGTAGAGACTCTCTCAAAGGGTCAAGCGGGTTGTGGGTAGCCGAAAAGTGCTACTAAGAGAGTGCCCCTTCACTAACAGCCAGGTACTTGTTAATATGAGGGAGGTATAATTCAAGAAGTTGAATGAAGAATTAAAGTCTCTTTAACACTAAAACAAAAGCACTATGTAGTAATACTGTACAACTTCCCAAGTTAGCAGTAACCAAGAGTCCTGCAACGATAACACAGTTGGATAAGCATGGACTGTGTTACACTATTTCAATATTTGGGACTAAGTTCTGAACCTTGATGTGACTGCCCGAGAAACTTCCTTTTTGAGAGGGAATTCCATGCACTCAACGGTCTAACGGACCTTATAGAGGGTATGACATTAAATGAAGATATTGATAAAATGGGTGTCTTGGAGGCCTGGTGTATAAAGGAAAACCAGTGGGAACCTAACACTGGGGTACAAAATTGATCAAAATGACAGCAGACAGAAGTGGTGGTGGTGGTGTGGCACAATATGGTAAGGATTCCATAAAGTCAAGGAGGATACAAATTCTGCAGGAAATAAGAACATTCTGTGATCTCTATGGATAGAAATCCTATGCATAGTGGGGAGGAATATAGGAGTAGGGGTATCCTACTATCCATTTGATCACGATGATGAAAGAAAGTGTGAAATGGTAACAGAGATTAGACAAACCCCTAAATGTAGAGACACCATAATAACGGGAGATTTCAATTTCTCCAATATCGATAGGACAAATGACCCATCAGAGAATATCAGGTAGGTAACGTTTTTCCAGATACCATAAATGACTGCTCCTTGGAGCAAGTGGTTGTAGAGCAAAATATTTGGGGGGGGGGGGATCTAGTTCTTACTGGAATGCAGAATCTGGTACAAAGGGTAATGAAAGTAGTAATCCTGGTGCAATCAAACTTGTGGTACCCACTACAGAGATAATAGTAAATACAAATACTACAGTAAGATATAACTTTAAAAGGGGAGACCTAGAATAAAATGAGGAAACCAGTTACAAGGAAACCAAAAGGAGCAGTTACAAGGACTAACAGTCTGCATGAGATGTGAAAACTGTTTAAAAATACTGTCTTTGAAGCCCAGTAAAATGTATTCCATAAATTAAACAAGCATCTGCTAGGGCAGCTATAGAGTATTGTGAAAGAGGCTATTAAAGCTAAAATGGTACCCCTAAAAAACAGAGCAGGATCAATTGAGGAACTAGAAAAGGTTATAGAACTCTGGCAAAGTAGCTGTAAAATGCTAATAAAGTAGGTCCAGAAAGAAACTGAAAAGATTTCCCCAAAAGGCAAAAAGTAGCACAGTAAGATTAAGAAAACTGTGAGGGAGTCAGCTGGACCACAGATGACTGGGTGGTAAAAGGGGCTACAGGAAGGATTAGAACATAGCCGAAAAACTAAAATTCTTTGCTTTAGTCTTTCAGTAGAGGATGTTGTTGGGGGGAGGGGGCAGAGAGATACTCACATCAGAACTAAAACAAATCAGGATGAATCTGAAAGAGGTGCTAGAGCAAACTGACAAATTAAATAGTAGCAAATCACTATGACCTGATAGTATTCACTCTAGAGTTCTAAAGAAATTCAAATATGAAACTGTGGTCCTATTACCGTAATCTATAACCAACATTTAAATCTTCCTCTGTATCTGGGAACTGGAGGGTAGTCAATGCATTGCCAATGTTAAAAAAAAAAAGGGCTCCAGGTGTGATCCAATTAACTAAAGAGCAGCAACTCTGACAACAGTGATGGTCAAAATGGTAGAAGCTATTGTTGAGAACAAAATTACTGATTTTATAGATAAACACGGCTTAATGGGGAAGGGCCAACACAGACTGATAAATTATTGGAATTCTTTGAAGATGTGAATAAGTGCGTGGATAAAGGTGAATCAGTGTGACAAAATCTCTTATGAGAGACTCCTTAAGAAATTAAAAAGTCGTGTGATAAGAGGTGATGTCTTAAGTGCCTTTGGGATCTATGCTGGGGCTGGTGACATTTAACATATTCATTAACAATCTGGAAAAGAGGGCACTGAATGAGCTGCTCAAATCTGCAGACGACACAAAAATATTCAAATTGATTAAAACCAAACAGACTGTGAAGTGCAGAAGGACTTTGACAGATTGGAGAAGTGAGCATCGAAATCACAGATGAAAGGTAACATCAACAATTGCAAAGAGACGTATCTAGGGAACAATAATCCTAATTATAGTTACACAATGCTGAGTTCTGTATTAGGTGTCACCACCCAGGAAAACGTTCTTGGCGTCATGGTGGACAATACATTGAAAGCCTCAGCTGAATATGCGGCGGTGGTCAAGAAAGCAAATAGAATATTAGGAATTATTCAGAAAGGAGAATAAAACAGAAACTATCACAATACCTCTGCATCACTCAATGATGCAAACGAACATGCTTGTACTCATGTTTGTTTGTTTCTGCGAGCGTGTTCCTCTTTCTTCTACACCTCTCACTCTCCATGATGCGACCGCACCTTGAGCAGTTCTATTCGCCCCATCAAGAAAGATATAGGAGAAAAGAAAGACACAGAAAAGAGTGATAAAAATGGTAAAGGAGGATAGAATGGCCCCCCAATGAAGAAAGAGCTTGAAAAAGAAACCACTGAGAGGGGATATGATAGTGATGTATAAAGAGTCAATGGAAGAGACAATGTATTCCAGCTGTACCAGGACTAGGGGGGCACTCCATGAAACTAACAGGTAGGAGATTTAAAAAGAAAACTGGAGAAAGTATTTTTTCACTCAATGAATAATCTTTGGAATTTGCTAGAAAATGTGGCGAAGGCATCTACCACAGCTGGGTTTAAAAGGGGTTTGGACAGTTCCAGGAGAAAAATTCCATAAAGAATCATTAGTCAGGTAGACTTTTACCAAAGCTACTGCTGATCTCTCAAGGAATGGATCTATGCTTGGGATCCTGAATCGGGCCTTTGTCTGAGACAGGTGCTGAGCTTGATGGGTATTTGGTCTGACCCAGCATGGAATTTCTTATGTACTTTAAGTTTAAGAATTCATACCTTTCTATGGTATACGCTTGGATGCTACAGGTTAAGGTGATTCTAGTATGCTCTGTAGCGGTGTGCATGTACAAAATTTAAGTTCTAGTCACTATTTTGTCTAACATTTGCCATATATATCATTTTATTTTCCCAATTATGTTAAGTGACTTGCCCAAGATCACAAGCAACAGCAGTGGGATGTGAACCTGACTTCACTGGTTCTCAATCTGCCGTTCTAATCAATAGGCCGCTGCTCCTCAAACACTAATCCAAAGGAAATCCCTCCAGTCACAAGTGCGCAAAGTAGAGAATCCACGTCATACATGATTTCTGCTCTCATTACCCAATTACAGACTTAGATTTCCTTACAATAAAGGGGTAATTTTATATAGCATTCTTTGCATGTACAGCCTGTTTCACATGTGTTAAAAGGCTTCTATAAAAGTGCATGACTGCATATACATGTAAAAAGTGTACACACGGAAAGTGCACCTACTTCTTCGTGCTCCTGGGGACATAGTTTGGGCAGAGGTGGAGTTGGGATATGTGCGTGTATTTTATAAAATATACGTGTACAGTACATGCACATATTTACATCTTTTTTGGAGCAGGTGCAACTTTTTGTGTCAGTAGTTGTATGTTTTTGGGACATAGAGGCCCATGTTGCCTTTATAAAATGGGTCTAAAATAGAAGCTTTTTTAGACTTCTCACAAAGGCATCCTCTTATAAAATCAGGCCCTGCAGGAATAAAGTTGGGTGGATCATTTCTCCTTGCTAGGCACCGTCGCTTGCTCCAGAAGAGGCAGTATTCAGCCAGTGCTGGGGCAAGCTGACCTAGAGCATGCTCCGGAGACTATACCACCGTTGACAGACCACAGAAAGATGATGAGCAATAGAGACTTTTTCATTTACAAATACGGAAAGCCACTGGGTTGGTACCGGGAGACTATAATACTAGGAAAACAAGGTCTTCTCTCTGCTAGGTTAGAGGTGGCAAGGTCTGCAGTGAATTTTAAATGTGTAAGTGTATTTAAAACATACTCCATGTTTTCTTTTTATGTTTTTTTTAACAACTGGTTGGATTGAACAGTGCTTTGCTGCACCAACCACATGATTGCTTGTAAAAATTATGAGATTGCTTTTCAAAGGCACTTATCCGTTTACTTGTACCTATCCGGATAACACTGCTGAATATTCTCTCTGTCTCAGCACTATCCAGGTAGTTCTGGGGCAGTCTGGAGACTGAGCTTGGGCACAGCCGGTATTTATCTGGAAAGTGGTGATATTCAGTTGCTTTCCAGATCAGTGATCCAGACATAGGACATCTGAAACACTGTCCTAAATTTATCCGGTTAGCAATACAGATGTAGTATCACCATCTGGGTAGCACCAGCAGCCATTTGAATTCAGATATTCAATGTTGGCCACTATCTGAATATCAGCGCCGAATATAGGGATTTTTTCAGCCTTGGTGGCCGTTGTTTTAAAAAAACAAAAATACCCAACAGCCACTGAGACTAAACATAGCCTCATACTTTTTCAATTAATCAAAGTTTACTTTGATATCTATAAAAATATGTTGTGGTTCTCAACTCATTTTCGAATAGTAAACTATCTAAAATAAAAAAAAAAAATTTAAAAACGAAATGTGATTGCCATATTAACCCACCTCAATGCCTTTAATATATAGCCTTCCAGTGCTCTTTCCAGCAGGCCAGGACAATAGAAAGCGATCACCTGCAACGTGCATGCTAACCCTCATATGGATGGGAGTTGCAGGATATAATGTTTTTGAGATCAATTCTTGGCTGGCCACTGTCTTCAGTGCATATTAGTTGATGCTTGTTTCACCCCCCTTGGGGCCCTGTTATCTCCGTTTTAGATAAGATGTAAATTATGCATTAAACTTTGCCTTCTTCTGACTGTTTCTGTCTGTCCTCCTGGAGAGCTGGCAATGGGGGTATGAAAGGAGACCGGCTGTTCAGAGACTCGGAGTAGGAGATACTCAGTCTGCGGAAGGACGTCTCTACACCGCTGTCACACATGCTTTCGTTGTCCTGAAGCTTGAGATTGTAAAGTTCATCTAATGAGGGAAAAAAAATGCCATAAAAATATACTTGCTTGATGACTGAGATATTAGCACTAATCAGTTTACTTTGGGGTTTAAAGTGCTTATAACCTCCTTAAATTGATAACCCATCAATGTAAAAAAGCATAATGCATGATATTTCAAGTATAAGCATCCTGAATGCACTACTGGTAGCAGGTCCGACGTGATTTTGCGAGGCGGCTAAGAATTTTCTAGTCCAGTGTTTCCCAGCTGTGTGCTGGAGGCACATCTAAACAGTCTGTTTTTGAGGACATCAATAGCCAACATGGATAAGAAAGATTTGCACATAATGAAGACTTAGTATACGCAACTCTCCGCAATACGTATTTATCAAAGATCCTGAAACCAGTGCAGGACTGGCTCACTATGCAGGTCACATGCTACTAGATGGCAACCAATACATTTTCCGGCTTCTCCAGTTCCCAGAGAGAACTAATTTCCAGTGGGGTTCCATGCCCCATGGGCACAAGGGTGGGTACCCCCCCATGAGACATGGTGCACCCCTCCACCAGGCTCACATAGCAGAACCAGCCTGGCAAACTTAACACCGTGGGTCACTTGCCATGCTGCTTCTGCTCCAGGCCCAGTGGCTGTTCTTTCCCAGGCCAAAGTCTCACGATTCGCAAGACTTCGGTCTGGAAGGAACAGTCATTGGACCTGGAGCGAAGACAGTGCTGCAAGCATTAAGGTAAGTTTGCCACACTGGCACTGCTGTGTGGGCCTGTAGGGGCGCAAACCCCTCCTGGCCGGCACCGGGGTGGGCTATATCCACTGTCCCACCCTTGATATGCCACTGCTAATTTTAAAGCTACTTGTCTCTGTAAAAGTGACATTTTACTTACCAGATAATGTCTTTTCCTCGAGTCCTGCTAGACCAGTCCAGACAAGTGGGTTGTATTCCTCTACCAGCAGATTGGTGGAGACAAAGAACCAATGAAACGTCCAGGTTTCAATGACATCACTCTCATGCCTCTATCTGCCTCAGCCACCAGAGGTCTCTTCAGTATTCGTCCCAAAACATATGGGAAAACATGGCAAGCCTCACAACCTCAGCGTGGGCAACAATGAGTAACTGAACAGTAACGAACTATGTACAAGAAAGCATAAACAGAAGGCTATCTGTAGAAGATGAACCTGTGGAGCAGAGTATATAAATCATAAGGGACCTAAGGGTATACGGCAGAAGAACAAAGCAAAACAGTTCCAGGGGGCGGGCCCTGGACTGGTCTAGCAGGACTCAAGGAAAGGATATTATCTAGTAAGTAAATGGTCACCTTCCATAATGTTCTGCTAGACCAGTCCAAACAAGTGGGCGGGAAGACGACACAGCAGCTCGCAAAACCTTAGAGCCAAAAGCCATATCCATCTGAGCATGGACATTCAAGCAGAAATGATGGACCAAAAGGGAAAATGATACCCATGTTGCTGCCCGACAAATGTCTGCATGGGCTCCCGAGCTCCGTTCCACCTATGGAGGCGCTAGCGCTCAGGTAAAATGGGTGTACAAACCCTCCGGAACCAGCTGGTTCTGCAACAAATCTGCCGGTGCAACAGGTTCCTTAACCCACTGCCCCAATGCAGACTTAGTCACCGCGTCACCTTGCTCAGGCCAGCAAAAAGCACAAAAGGATGGTCTGATTTACGAAAAGAATTTGTAACCTCCAATTACCAGAGAGGCACCCTCCGATCATCCACAGGGCGAAGGTCCTGACCATTCCCTTGACCCTGCTCCTTAGAGGAGGGAAGGCAAACCTCTTGGTTCACATGAAAGGGAGAAATCACTTCAGGGAAAAAGAAACGCACAGGCTGAATGGAAATGGCCTCCTTAGTAAAAGATAGATAAGGATACTGGCAAGACAGAGTCAGCAGCTCAGAGTCCTCCTTGTGGAACAAACTGCAACCAAGAAGACCATCTTGAGCATCAAATCCTTCAGAGTAGTGCGCTTCAATGGCTCAAAGGGCTCCAACATCAGGGCCCCGAGCACCAGACACAGATCCCAGGAAGGCATCATCGATCGGAGGGGGAGGACGCAGATGCTGAACCCCCTGATGAAGGAGTGAAACATCCAAGTTTAAGGCTGGAGACTTACCAGCCAATGACCTCTGAAACAGGCTGCCATCTGAACCTTCAGGGAGCTAAGAGAAAAGGCCCTTCTCCAGACTGTCCTGCAGAGAAGGCCAACAGAGACAGCACCTTGGCCGCCTTATAAGCCAGCTGCCATGTGCCGCACCAGCACTCAAGGCACCAGACTTGCACTTATGCCAGGTTGGTGGACCTCCTCCAGGCTCTCAGCAGAGTGGAAAAACACCGCTGGCGAGTAGCCTATACATGCTAGCCATCTCCTTAGGAGCCGGGTCCCTCCAGGACAAGCGGCCCCTGCACAATAGGCCCCGAGATGGAGGCAAATGAAGAGATGGCGTTTGCAGGAGCCGCATCAGATCTCCAAATCATGTTCTCATCTGTCAATCTAGCACCACCAGAATAATCCTTCTTGGGTGGCGCTCCATATGCTGAATCACATACCCTACCAGGGGCCATGGAGGAAACATACAGGTTGAGCCAGGGCACTGAGACCCTCAGACCCCATCTCTGTGTGGCAACTGAAGAAGCAGAATGTTTTGGCATTGGACTGGGTCACCATCAGATCTCTCTAGGGATGATCCCAGTGGCACAAAACAATAGAAACACCTCCTGATTCAACGTCCACTCTCCTAGGACCAGAGAGTGCCAGCTGAGAAAATCCATTTCCACAGTAGCCATCCCAGCAATATGAAGAGCTGACAAACTAGGAGGCTCTTTGCCACCCAGGCAAACAGGAAAACCATCTCTAGGAAACCCCGGTACTGCTCGTATTGCCTTGCTGACTGACATAAGCCACTACTGTGGCATTGTCTGAGAACACTTGATCCGCCTGGCCCTTGACAGGGGGCTAGAAACGTAGAAGAGTCAACCTAATGGCACTCACCTCAGGCAATTAATGGACCACACCACTTCGCTACAGTTCCAATGGCCCTGGGTTGTTCAGCCCTAGCAATGGGCTCTACAGCCTGAGAGACTGACATCCGTTGACAGAAGGGTCCATGAACAATCATCCAGCAGTATTCCCTTCCTTAGAAGACTGGGCTGCTGCCACCACTGCAGGCTGGCCATCACCATCATTTGGAGCAGGAACCTGAGCTAGAACCATTGAGAACTTGGGGACCACCAAGTCAGCATGAATTGCTGGAGCGGCTACAAACGAGCATGTACTCACAGCACCAACTTGATTGTCCCTGCCATCAATCCGAAGAGTTGAAGATAATCATGGACTCTGGGATCCTGCTGTGAACAGAACAGTGCTAGGCAATTCAACAGCCTTTGACCTATTTTTTTCTGGCAGGAAGACACTGTAAGAATTGAAACGTGCTCCCACGGACTGGGATTGCAACAACTGGCTCTTGTCCCAAGTGATCACCCAGCTGAGGCTTATCAGAAAGAACACCACTAGGGGAGCTACCCGAGACACCTCTGAAAGAGAATGAGCTCGTATGAGCCAGTAGTTCAGATATGGGTGCACACAAATCCCTTGGCACTGCAGTGCCACAGCCATCACCACTACAACCTTGGAGAACGTCCTCGGGGCAGTGGAGAGTCTGAATGGGAGGGCAGTGACCTGAAGGCGAGAGCCAAGCATGGCACAACACATAGATACTTTACTGATCCCCCAGATCAGGATATGAAAGTACACCTCAGCCAAATCCAGAGATGCCAGGAACTCCCCCCCCCCCCCCGGCACACTGCTTGAATTATGGATCTCAAAGTTTCCATCCAGAAGCAGAGAAGCGCACGTGCTTATTGACACACTTGAAGTTCAAAGGATTGTGAGGAGGCTGATGTTATCTGCCTGTTTCAGAAGGATGAACTGGAGGCATTGATTCCCAGGGTCTTATCCACCTTGAGCTTGCCAGAATGCTCCATCCATGTTGGCACCACGAAGCAGATGGAATACCTGCCCTTACCCTGATCACCCAGGAGAACAGGCACCATTGCCTTCAGGAGAGGCAACTTGTCAAAGGGGATCCACACATTGGACATGTTGTTCATAGCCCCATAAGGGGAGAAGACAAAAGTGGCCAGGATTAGCTCTTGCATTTCAGGACAAAGCCGTACTGAATCCAGCGATCCTTGGAGACGCAGGCCCATTCCTGAAGGAAGAGACAAAGCCTGACCCCAAACTGTCATTGTGCAGCCTGGGAAGGTCCTTCTCTGGATGGGACCAGGTACCTGGGCCCAAGCATTCCACAAAAGTATTAAGAAAGAGCCCAAAATCCATAAGCAGAGGGGAAGAAAGGCTTTTCAGGCTGGCAGTGATGGGAGTCCCGAGATGCCCTGGAGTCCAACCAGTGCACCTACATGGAGTGGGTGGAAGCTGAGGGAAAAGGGGCTCCTGCCTGCTTCACGGGCCTCTTGGATTCCAGGGAGGACAATCTGGACTCTGGAGGCTCTCCTTGCGAAAATGAACCCTCCTACACCAGGGGATATAGTCACCATGGATCCCCTAGATATTGGAGGTGGTGCACAGCACAGTCATCGGAACCTCCGGCCAGCTGGTTATTCTTACCCACTGCACCATCTGTTACCTCCTGCCCTTAGGCAGGCAAGGCCAGAATAACTGCATCCCTGGTGTACAGAGGGGGAGCAATCCCTCCAGGGACAACTCAGAAGCTGCCATGCTAGAACAGCAGAGTCAAGAAACTGGAGATGAGGCACCATGCTTGCCACAGGCCAAACAATGATTCTGGGAGAAAGACACAAGAGTTAGGGCAAGTATCACAAGAGTGCACACTAAGGCCACGGCAGTCTGAAGGCATGCGTTAACTGCGCTTTTACTGTGGCAAGTGATAACTGTGGTCTTACTGCAACGTGCGTCACAGGTGCTAGAGTAGGAACGCGCGTTGGAGCTGCTTGGGCGAACATGCATACAGACCGTGTGACCTTCAGGAGAAAAT
The DNA here is from genome assembly GCA_033557465.1 of Ichthyophis bannanicus. NCBI lineage: Eukaryota > Metazoa > Chordata > Amphibia > Gymnophiona > Ichthyophiidae > Ichthyophis > Ichthyophis bannanicus. The sequence goes on along the minus strand of CM066044.1, from coordinate 234,266,243 downwards.
TCTACTAGGTAAGTGCAGAAAATGACAGGAAATCCCCACGCCATGCCAACGGTCACCAGCAGTCTACCTCAAATTGAATCCCACACAAATGGAATCAGGAGTTCCTCAAAAGGAAAATGACAAAGTCAAGCCTTGGTACTCACTCCCTGAGAGCCACAGGCAGAGGATCCGTGCCCGGCTCAGTCTACTCCCCTGATACTGTTTCACTGGCTTTTGCAGCAGTGCGTTTAAGGTAGCTGGCAGGTATATTCCTCTGAGTGCCTTCTGCAATCTTCATGAGAGAGCAGGGGGGTGAACAGAAAGAAGAGACGGGACATTGAGGTTGTATAAGCCTGCATGCCTGCTGCACTCTTCCAGATCCTTCCAAATCTTTCCAATTTCCGGCTGCTGAACATGTTCTTATCCTCATAAGAGCAGAGAGCTGAACCAATTTGCCCTCTTCCTATGGCTATCAAAAAGACCGCAGTCTACTGGAGCCTCCCATGCCGCGCTCAAGTAAGAAAATCACCTTCTAGTTGGTCGTTCATGAGCATTTAATCAATTTTTTCCTCTCAATCTTCAGAATTTTTTTCAGAAAGGAGAAAGCGTAGTTACTCACCTGTAACAGATGATCTCCGGGAACAGCAGGAATTAAGTCTTCACATATAGGTATCGTTGGCACCGAAGAAGCCTGCGTGGGAACGCTCCCCAGCGTCCAATAGGAAAGCTTTAAGGAGCATCCCACAGCGCCTGCGTGCTGCCTTCCCGCCTTTCCAACTCTCCCTCTTCATTTGAGTTTATAGCTAAGATAAAAGGAGAGGAGGAGAGAAAGAGAGAGAGAGAGCGAGAGAGAGAGACAACTCATCGGGGAGGTGGGTGGGTTGCGAAGACTTAATTCCTGCTGTTCCCGGAGATCACCTGTTACAGGTGAGTAACTACGCTATCTCCAGGAACAAGCAGGAATATAGTCTTCACATATGGGGACTCTCCAGCTGAAAGATGGCGGAGAGATGACCCCAGGAAACTGCAAACCCATGGTGAGATGGGTCATGCTTCCTCCCATGGATCTCTGGCATCCAAACCCGGGACGGCGGGTAGGAGTTGCACTAAGTCTGAAAGAGATGCTGGAGAACAGCCTGGCCGAACAAGGCATCCTTGTCTAAACAGTAATGGGCTGTGAAGGTGTGTACCGAAGCCAAAGTGGCTGCTCTACAGATGTCGTGAATGGACACAGAACGAAGATTAGCCATAAAGGCTGCCATAGCTCTCACATTGTGAGCTGTGACATGGCCTTCGAGAGAAAGTCCATTAGTCTCGTATGCAAAGGATATGCAATTTGCAATCCACCTAGAGAGAGTTCTTTTGGAAACTGAAAGTCCCAAATGACTAGAATTAAAAGCAACAAAAAAGCTGAGAAGATTTCCTGTGTTGCTTAGTTCTTTGAAGGTAAAAAGCCAGGGCTCTTTTACAATCTAAAGTATGAAGGTTCCTTTCTGCATTAGAGGCATGAGGCCCAGGAAAGAATACAGGAAGGTAAACCGCTTGGTTTAAGTGAAAAGGCGAAACCACTTTTGGCATAAAGTGGGGATGAGTCCTAAGAATTACCTTATCATGAAATCTTGTATAAGGAGGATCTGCCAACTAAAGCCTGTAACTCACTGATGTTAGAGAAGTGAGAGCAACTAGGAAGTTGACCTTCCAGGAAAGAAACTTTAGAGTTGTTGTGGCTAAAGGCTCAAAGGGCGGTTTCATGAGCTGCCCGAGAACAAGATTTAGATCCCATGCCACCGGCGGTAGCTTAATGGGAGGTTTTGTTAAGAGTAGACCTCTCATAAATCTTGTGACGAGTGGATGAGAGGAAATTGGTTGTCCATCCCGAGGCTTGCAAGCAGCTGCAATGGCACTAAGATGGACCCTTACTGAATTGGTTTTAAGACCAGACTTTGATAAATGGAGGAGATACTCCAGTAGCGATTTCAGAGGTACCGAAAGGGGGTGAAGCCCCCCCTTTGAGAACACCATACAGAGAATCTCTTCCACTTGAAGGTGTATGATCGTCTTGTGGAGGGTTTTCTGGAGGCCACCAGGATATCCCTTACTTGTTGAGAAAGGTTGATATCTGGAAGCTCTACACCCTCAGCAACCAGGCCCTGAGATGCAGGGACTGGGGATTCGGATGCAATAGCGTCCCATTCTCCTGGGACAGATGATCTGGAGCATGTCCAACTCTAGTGGCATGGCTTGAGAGAGACGTAGAAACAGAGGATACCACGTTGCCATGGCCAACGTGGAGCCATGAGTATCATACGTCCTCTGTCTCTCTGAAGCTTGAACAGTGTTTTGGGAATGAGGGGAATGGGTGGGAAGGCATAGAGGAAGTCCTGCCCCCAATGGACGAGGAAAGCATCTCTTGTCTGACAGTTTTGAGCTAGAATTCTGGAACAGAATTGGGGAAGTTTGGCATTCTGTGGACTTGCAAAGAGGTCTATATCTGGGATCCCCCAGATTCGAAACACTCGAGCAATCTGGTCTGAGTGAAGAGGCCATTCGTGTGGCAGCAGTATTCGACTGAGTTTGTTTGCCCAAAGATTTTGAATGCCCGGAAGATAAACCACCAGGAAGTGGATTTGATGCTCTCTGGTGAGGGCCAATAGTTGCAAAGCTTCGTTGCATAATGACAGAAAGCCTGTTCCGCCCTGCTTGTTCACGTAGAACATGGCTACCTAATTGTCGGTCTGGACCCGAACTGTCTTGTAGCTGAGCTGGGCATGGAATACTCGGAGAGCATGGAAAATGGCTCTGAGTTCTAGGAGGTTTATGTGAAGACAAGCCTCCTGTGGGGTCCAAAGACCCTGAGTCGAGAGATCGTGCAAAGATGGTGGACGTGTCAGCAGAGCTGGCCTTGCCTGCACTTGTGGAGGAGATTTCAGTGGCAGTGGCTAGTGCATTGGCGGCACAGTTTGAAGCTTTAAATAGCAATTGTACAGAGTTCAGTGAGCTCGCTGTGCAGCCGGATGCAAGAGGCAGAGGCTTGTAACATACAGAGCGAGGAAGTGGTGGAAAAGCTGACGACGGAAATGGACCACATGCGGGAAGCCTTGCAGACGCATGAGGAGAAGTTGGATGATATGGAGAACTGATCCTGGCGGAAAAATTTGCGTTTTTTAGGTATAGCGGACATGGTAATGGACAGAGATCTAAGAGAATATGTGGAAAATTTGGCGACACAGATTGTGGAGGGAGCCGAGCAGAGAGAGAAATTTGTGACAGAGAGAGCGCACAGAGTTGGGCCCAAGTACGCGAAGGATCCCCGGCCCAGAGTGGTGTTGGTCAGGTTTTGAAGTTTACCCAAAAAGAGGATGTGCTGAAAGCTGCGCGAAAGAAAGATGTTATTGTAAAAGATAACATAAAGGTGAGAGTGGCGCAGGACTATTCGGTTGCTTTAAGCCAGAGGTGGAGAACATATGCGCCAGTGTGCCAGAAACTGATACAGGCTAATATACGATTTATGGTACAGTACCCGGCCTGGCTGCACATTACCCATGAAGGTGCACACTGGGTGTTTGAATCTGCAGCAGAGGTGACAAAATACCTGGAGGATCAAGGGCGGAGTGCAGAGCGCCCACCAGCGGAACAGGTGGAAGCAACCTGAGTACAATCCAGGAAGGTGGCGGAGACAGTGTGAAGATCCCTCCTGGGAGGTATCGTCAAGAACAGAGCCTGGACTAGATGCGAGGCACCTCGTTGAGGTGGACTGTTAATTTTGCCTCCAGTAGTGGGGAGATTGTTGCCAAGAGGCCTGGAACACTGTTGGCAGCACAATGTTGGGGGGGGGGGGGGGGAGGGATGGGTGACAACAATGATTACACAGGTCTGCGACTAAAAAGCTGTTTGATTATTTTCATCTAATTTCCATGTATTTTGGTGTGCTGAAAACAAATAAAATATTGAAAAAAACTAGACGTCATGATTTGCCACAACATGCAAAATTGTCTTCAAATTTTTCAAATAGTAATTTGAATTAATTAATAGTAATTAATTCACATAAGTGCATTTAAGATATAAAATGCCAAAAAACCTTAAAGGGGTTGTCCGAGTTATGTAAAAAAACAATATAGCACTGTAAATCTGATGGTCAGCAATATATACATAAATTAAACAAGTTTTAAGTCCGTGCTTCTAATGGTAGAAGGGGTTAATCTTTCCTGAAGAATCCAGTGGGAGGGAGACACAGGGCAGATAGCAGCAGCTCCGGTCAGTGCAGGGGGGCGTGGCCAGCACTGTGACGTCTCGTGTACAGACACAGAGCTGCTCTCTCCTGTATGCCAAACTTGTGTACGAATCATCATCAGGTTCTTGGTTCTAGGCTGTTCACACTTTTTCATCGCAATTTGTGTTAGCTCGTCATTCTTCAACCGTTATGTTATGGCTCCGCGAAAGTATATTAATTCGCCAGACAGTTTCTGTTTCATCTGTGGTGAATATACAGTGTTGAAGCAACAGCAGAATATTACAGACTTTGTGAAAAAAGTATACTTTGCATACTTTGGACTAAAAATTGGAGATCAAGATAAAGTCTGGGCGCCTCATAAAGTGTGCAAACGGTGTGTTGAGGACCTCCGAAACTGGTTCAAGGGTAAGAAAAAATCTTTCCGTTATGGGATTCCTATGGTATGGCGAGAGCCAAAGAACCATATTGATGACTGTTACTTTTGTTCATGCGATGTGAAAGGGTTTAATTCCAAATGGAAGCATTCCATTTCATACCCCAATCTTCACTCGGCAATTCGTCCCATCCCCCATGGCACAGATATACCAGTACCCAAGCCCCCTGCTACCTTGGAAGAGATACCTAGCTCCGATGAAGGTGAAGTCATACCTGAACCAGATGATGAATCAAGTTCTGACTTTGAAGATGATACAAGACCAAAATTGTTTTCTCAGGAGGAGATGAATGATTTGGTAAGAGACTTGAATCCTCCCAAAGATGCCACTGAGTTACTCGGATCAAGGCTGAAAAGCAGGAATTTATTGTTGCCAGGAGTGTCATCTTCATGGTTCAGACATTGTGAAAAGGAGTTCGTTCCTTACTTCGCCCAGGAAGACAAGTTGGTTTATTGCATTGATGTCAAAGGTCTGATGGGTCAATTTAAAATCTAATATGATTCAGAGCAATGGCGTCTTTTTATAGATTCTTCAAAAAGAAGTCTCAAAGCAGTTTTACTCCACAATGGTTTTTACGCTTCCATACCTGTAGGCCATTCCGTACACTTGAAGGAAACCTACGAGAACTTGGAATTGGTTCTTCATAAACTTAAATATGAAGACCATGGTTGGCAAGTGTGTGGGGACTTGAAGGTCTTGTGCATGCTGCTCGGGCAACAAGCTGGGTATACCAAATATCCTTGTTTTCTGTGTCTATGGGACAGTCGAGACCGACAAAATCACTGGACCAAGAAGAGTTGGCAGCCGAGGGTGCTAACAGTCGGTGAAAAAAATGTCCTCCGAGAAACTTTGGTACCTTCCCATAAAGTTCTTCTACCATCTCTCCATATAAAATTGGGATTGATGAAGCAATTCGTAAAATCACTTCCAAGAGATGGAGAATGCTTCAAATAGTTGGTCAACAAGTTTCCAGGCCAGTTGGAGACAAAATTGAAGGAAGGTGTGTTCGTCGGACCAGACATTAGAAGGCTTATAGTTGATCAAGAATTTGTCAATACCATGACGGATCCTCAAAAAGAAGGGTGGATTGCATTTAAAGAAGTCGTACAGAAATTTTTAGACAATAACAAAGATCCTCACTACAAAAAGATCGTCGGACGAATGCTGAAAGCATTTCAAGCTTTAGGTTGCCTGAGTTTGAAAGTGCATTTCCTCCAGTCCCACCTTGACTACTTTCCTGAAAATTTGGGAGCTGTGAGTGAGGAACAAGGTGAATGATTCCACCAAGACATTAAAGAGATGGAAAGGAGATACCAGGGAAAATGGAGCATTACAATGATGGCAGACTACTGTTGGATGCTTCAGAGAGACATTCCAGATGCTACTCACAAGCATAAATGCACCAAGAGGAGCCTCACAAGGAAGAAGAATCGAGTTTAGTGTGTGTAGGTGAGCTCATTTCAGTTCAAAAAAGGATTTTCATGAAAATATTGTAATAAAACTTTAATTTTATAAGTCTATTTCCATTTATTTTGAGGTATTGCCTTATTTAACATAGTTACCTAAATTGTCAGGAAACGTGATGTCCTATGACAAAATGGAGGTAATTTTTGGATTCAGCGCACCAAAAAACATAAAGATTACATTGAATAACCAAAACAGCTCTCGAAAAAATATTCTTAGACCTGGAATGGTTGCATGTTATTGTAGGGTTAAGAGTAGGTGAGGGTTGTTTAGTATTATTCTTGTATTATTTGTTAGGGTATTATATGGTCAGTTTTCACTGTTCTATCATATCCCAGGGAAAGGGTTTAATCTGTTGTGCGGGTGAGAAGGGGGGGGGGGGGGGTAGTGGTCGCCGGAACTAACAGTTGGGATAGGGATGGAGGGGAAGGTAAAGAAATGGGGGTTGGAGAGTGGAGACGTATGGGGGGGGGGAGGGGAAGCTCGAACACATTATTAGTGATCTAGCTAGGAGGAGAGAGAGGAGGTTTAGGATGAGAGGGGATTGGAAGGGGGAGGATAGGGGAGGGGGCTGTTAAGGGGGGGAGGGAGGGGCTTTGGGGCAGGGGTGTGGGGTAGGGAGAGGGGGGGGAAGGGGGACACAGCCAATTAGGGACTGCAACATGGGGGGAAACTCGAGGATTGGAATGAGGGAGGGACCCCAGGCTGTGGGGGGGGGCGGCTCTCTTTGGAGATATTTCTGTACTGAGAGATATGGGCCAAAGGGGTATTTAGCGTTTTGAGGATCATCTCATGGAATGTATGTGGGGTTGGGAACCCAATTAAGAGATCTAAACTATTGCAAGCCCTGGCGTGGCAAAAATACGACATCGCCTTGCTCTAGGAAACCCATCAGACTGCTGAGGAACATTTGAAGTTGCAAAGGGAATGGGTGGGTCAGGGATGGGGGGCTCCGGCGAGGGGGAAAAAGGGTGTGGTAGCCATTCTGATCCATAAAAGCATAAGATTTGTTTTAGAAAGGGACTACTCTGACCCAGGGGGAAGGTATGTGTTATTGCATGGTATGCTGGAAGAGAAGCCTATTGTGATAGGCAACATCTATAGCCCCAGTGTTTTGGACCGGGCATTATACTGTGGCAAGGAGGCCTATCTGGAGTCTGGGGGAGGACAAAGAGAAAGGGAATTCACCCTAGTAAAGGGCCCCCTTTTACCAAGTCAGGGTAGGAAAGACAAACACCTCCAGGAATCAGAAAACTTCCACGTGGCCAACATTTCATGCTCCCCCTAGTGGAAGGAAGGGGAGAGGATACAGGGCCCAGAACCCCTTAGGCAGTGAATGCTCCAAGTACTCAGGTGCCCGAAGTCAGGCCGATTGCCATCACCTGGGTAGGGAGGAGTTGGAGCTAGAGCCCTGGAAGTATAAACCTAGGCCAGAGTATGAGAGAGAGGGAAGAGAAGCAGGAAGCCAGGCTGCCACGAGCAGAGGCACAGATGCAAGGGAAGCTTGACTAGTGCTGAGCAGAGCAGAGGAACTGAGCTTCCAGGAGAAGAAAGTGCTAATTGGCATATAGCACGTCTGCAGGAGAGTTTGGAGCCAGGAACAAGGGAGACTCCAAGATTCCCCGGGAGGCTGTTAGCTGAGCACGGTGAGCAAGACGGGGAGTCAGAGCCTATGCAGCTGGGAAAGCCCGAGGTGAAGCTGAATGATGAGGACACTCCCATGGACTGTTCCTTTTGCCAAGCTTTAAACCTGGGAACGTAGAGAAAGCAAGCCAGTCCTGAAAAAGTCTTCCAGGAAAAAGGTACCTGTAGTCCACAAGCAGGGTGGTCGTGATTACCTCCTGTTTGCTTCTTAGTTTACGGGGACTAAGAAGCAAGCTTGGAACTGTGATAAGCTTGTTAATCACCTGCTGCTGGAATGAGGACACTGGGGTAAGCTAAAGTAGCTATTATAACAAAGCTTTCTTTTGCCCCTGGATTATGTTTGTTACTTGGAAGGTAACCAAGAGAGGTTTTGAAGCTGAATAGAAGCTATACTATCACGGACAGTGAATGTGATTTTGTTTTTGTGCTTTAGCCAGCAAGGCTAAAAAGGGATACAATATCCTTGCTGTTAAAGACTGTGTATCCTGAACTATAGAGTACCTTTAAACAGCATTTTTGTGTTTGTGTTTGTTTTTGGACAATGCTCTACTTCAAAGAGTCCTGAACAACTAATCCTGTATGTGGTATGAACGAACCATTGTGTACAAAATAAATTTCTGTCATTTGCCTTACCTCTTTGAGCCTGACAACAACTTTCTGCCTGATGCACCCATACACCTAAACAAAGACTACATTTCCCAGAGGGCACTGCGGGGAAATAGTTTGGAAAAAGCTGAAAAAGCGGACAGCAGAAAGTTCCTTTATTAATCACGTCCCTCTAAGCTAGGGGCGAGTGGTGGTGGCGTGACAATATGCGCGGCTGACCTCTAGGATGGAGCAACTACCTGATGTCCCTTTGATATTTGGAGGAGATTTCAACGGGGTGTTTGACATAGACCTAGATACAACATTGGGGGGGGGGGGAAGACTGAGCGCGCTTAGCGACGACCAGGACTTTGCAGGGGCTTCGCAGATGGTTGGGGGTGCTCGACCCATGGCGCCTGCTTCACCCAATGGAGGGAGATTTCACCCATCAATCGCGGGTGCATGGTTCGAGCGCCCGGATTGATTATATTTTGGTATCAAGAGGATTGTTTGCTCAGGTGGAGGATGCCCGCATTGGCCCTTCTGAGATTTCTGACCACACCTTGATATGGGTGGACTTGGAGTGGGACAGGGTCGACTCACGTTCCAGAATTTGGCGGTTTCCGTTGGATCTTTATAAGGACGTTGACTTTCATCTTTATATCAAGCAGCGCTGGAAGGAATTTGAAGTTAATAATGACCGGCATAAGGCAGATCCAGAATTATTTTGGGAAACAGTGAAGGTGGTTTTGAGGGGAGATATTATTGGGTATTCGGCACGCAAGAAGAGACTTAACAGAGCAAATTGTACGCCTCAAAAAGCAGACAATCAGGGATAGACGAAAATATGTGAGTCGCCCAAGCGCAGTTAATAAGAAGTCGCTATGAGAAACTCAAACCTCCCTTAATGAGCTGCTCCATAGACGGGCTAAGAAATCTGTTATGTATTATAGATACCAGCTGTATCGGTTTGGTGACAAACTGGGGAAACCTCTGGCCCGGTGCCTTCAGGGGCAGTAGGGGGACCAAGACGGTCGCAGTGCTTTGGGACAATCATAGTAAATTACAAAAGGGGAACTGGGAGATTGTCCAGATTTTTTGTTCCTTCTATCAAAAATTATATCAGAGAGAGGAGGGATCTAGAGAGGGAATGGCAGAATATCTGAGAGAGCTGAAAATACCGAGTATGGGGGGGGGGGGGGGAACGGAACAGAAGGCTCAGTTGGAGCAACCAATAACACCTCAGGAAGTATACCAGGTTATCCAGAAGGCGAGCTGTTACAAGGCACCCGGCCCAGATGGACTCGGAGCAGAGTTCTATAAGTTGCTTAACGATCTGATATCCCCTTCCTTGGTGGCGGTATATCACAAGAGAGTGGAGCAAGGGGAGCCCAGGTGGGGAGAGAATCATGCACATATTATACTGATACCCAAACCGGGTACGGACCATACGCAAGCCACCTCTTATCGGCCCATTTCGCTGTTGAATTTTGATTGGAAAGCGATGGCAAAAATACTGGCAGACCAATTGGCCACGTTGTTGGGGGAACTGATCCATGAGTCACAGGTGGGCTTTGTGAAAGGTCGGTATGCTGTGCAGAATGTATGCAAAATTTTGGCATCACTAAAGTGGGCTTGGGAATGGGAGGGGCAATCCCTCCTGGTTAGCTTCGATGCGGAAAAAGCGTTCAACCGAGTGAACTGGGACTATCTGCATGCTCTCTTGCCGCGCTATAGACTGGGGGTTATTTTTGCGCCATGGTCAAACTCCTTTACGCCGGACTGACAGTGAGCGTGCTATGCAATGGGATGCTGTCAGCTAAATTTTCCTTAGAGAGGGGTACCAGACAGGGATGCCCGCTCTCCCCCCTGCTATTTGTGCTATCCCTAGATCCCCTACTGTGGCATATAGAGCTGTCCAAGGACATACGAGGGGTACGTATGGGGAGAGATGGGTTTAAGATAGCGGCCTTTGCTGATGACATGTTGGTACACTTGCTCTCACCTCAACAGTCGCTGCCCAGACTGCTGGAGGAATTCAGGGTGTTCGGGGCGTTTGCCGGATTGTGTACTAATATGGATAAGTCTGAGGCCCTGGATGTCTTGGGGCACTTGAGGGGGAGTTGGGGATCGGCCTTCCCGCTCAGGTGGGCGGGGGATTCTTTTCCTTACTTGGGTATTCTTTTAACCAGAGAGCAGAGGGAGCTGTACAAGCGGAATTTTGAACGGATTTCTCTTAGACTTAGGTCACAGTTGCAGGCCTGGCGGCCGCTTCCTTTGTCGCTGGGAGGGAGAGTGGCGACAGTGGGGATGGTGATCATTCCCCGAATCTTGTATTGGATGCAAACACTCCCGGTGTGGTTGCTACAACATGATATTGTTTCCCTGAAAAGGGAGATACGGAGCTTTTTATGGAAAGGGGCGAGGGCACGGATCCTAATGAGTCGGTTACAAGGAGGGTGGAGGAATGGAGGGATGGGTATTCCAGATTTAAAATTATATGCCTTGGCTTGTCAAGCACGTCACTTGGGAAATTGGTTGGGAGACACGGAGATCTATACCCCTAGGGCACTGGAAGAAGCCTTGGTAGCTCCCCAGATGTTACTGGCGACTCTGCATCTCGAAGGACATATGTTGCCTGGGAGAGTAACCCGTAGTGTATTGGTGACTCCGGTGTGACGTACATGGATGCAATTGAACAGGTTTTGGGGTAGGTCCCCAACGGTGTCGAGCTGGTTGCCCTTGCAGGGCAATATCAAGTTTACCCCTGGCTCCGATACCTTAATGTTCCAGCAATGGAGCGAAGCCGGTATGCGACACATTGGGCATGTAGTAGACCCTAATGGAAGGAGTAAACCGTTTGAAACTCTTCGTAGGGAATATGAGTTGAGTAGCCACCATTACTTTGCATATCTTCAGACATCACACTATGTAGCCTCCCTCCCAAAGGGCGAATTGACGTCTGAAAGGTCGGCACAGATTTTAGAATTTTTTGCGTTGGGTGAGGAGTCTCCACCCACAATAGCAGCGTTGAAGAAAAGACTGGAACAATATAGGAGTCTGCCGGACTACTCGGGGGAAGAGGCTCAGTGGGCGGAGGATTTGGACCAGGAGGTACGGCCAGGATCAATCCGCAAGGCTCTGAGTCGGATTGTGGGTTTGGTGGAGGGGGCTAAATGGCGGGAGGTGCAATTTAATAGTATTATCGGGCACACTTCTCTCCGAGACGAGCAATGCGGAGTGGTCTGGCTTGCAATGGGGGATACCCTAAGTATTCGTGTTCTCTCGCAGATCTGGGTCATATGTAGTGGGGTTGTCAGCAAATTCATCCTTACTGGTTGAGGATCAGTGCATACATTAGTGACTTACTTCAGCAGCAGATCCAGTGGACTGGCCTTTTGGTAGTGCTGGATCAGCTTGGGCCACTCTACCCAAAGGGAAAATGGGAACGGTTCCTGGTGAAGAAGGCGTGTCTGGAGGGGAAGGGTCCGATTCTTCACAGATGGAGAGAGCAGGCGCCCCCCCACCTTTTGGGAATGGCACCATAGATTTCATCAATTAATGCTTTTTGAGTGGAGAGGGGCTGGGGCAATGTTAAACGATGGGCTTCCTTTTTGCTGATCTGGGAACCATATATTAAACATTTAGGACCCTATGCTCGAAATGAAGTCTTACAAGCGGGATAGACTGGGGAGGATGATTAGGGAGAGGGGGAACCATAGAAGGCTTTATATGGGGTAGGAGAGAGTGTCGGGAGGGGCTGTCCCTAGATGTGGCTGAACGGATTGGGCTGTGGTAGGGGGGAAGGGGGGGAAAGGAGGTAGGTAATGTAAAATTGTAAAATGTTGTACTACATTTATGTTGAAGAATGACCTCCGAGTGGTGGACAAGAGTCAGCCCCGCTCGGAGGCATTGTGTTTGACTATAGACTGGTTGTAACATATTTTTGTGGTTCACTAAATAAAGCGTTCAAAAAAACCCCCACACCAATCATGGGTGTGTCGGTGACGGATATTATACCGCCACAGTTAGAACATTTTTTGAAATGACTAGCTGGTTTCTCTAAGTTTGAAGAAAAGTGGGCCTAGTGCCCAAAATGGCACCTAGCACCGAGAGGGGAAAGGCCCCTGAAGAAAGAAATCCTTCAGAAAGATAGTTTTGTTTTTTGAAAAGAAGAACTGGCGGTATTGGTAGGCATTGAATGAAGGCAGACGCGACCACAAAAAACAAAAAAGTAAGAACAGATTTTCTGCGGTGACAGGGTGTGCGTCCTGTCGGCTCCGCAGAAAATGAAGAACTGAAGAGGGAGAGTTGGAAAGATGGGAAGGCAGCATGCAGGCGCTGTGGGATTCTCCCAAAAGCTTTCCTATTGGACGCTGGGGAGCGTTCCCGCGCAGGCTCCGTCGGTGCCAATGATACCCATATGTGAAGACTACATTCCTGCTTGTTCCTGGAGATAATCCATCCACCATCTGCTGGAGACAAAGAAATACTGAAGAGATCCCTGGTGGCTGAGGCAGATAGAGGCATAGGAATGCTGTCATTGAAACCTGGGCTTTTCATTGATTCTTTGTCTCCACCAATCTACTGGTAGGGGAACATAACCCACTTGTCTGGACTGGTCTAGCAGTATGATATGGCACACCAATTTGCACATGTAAATTAGTTGCCTGAATATTGCTTTCCCTCAGTCTGGCTCCATGAGCTACCTATTTCAAGCTGCATTAAGAGGTGCTCTGGTAAAGAGAGATGATGACATGTGCAAACTGCATTCAAAGCTGCATAAAGAAAGGGTGAACATGTCCATGGATACACTGTACCTATGCAGGTTCCAAACTACCCACAGACTTTGCATCAAAGTGAACAGTTTGAAAAGTGTCTCCTTTATCATGTAGGACTGGAAGGAATCTCAAAATGCAGAGTTTGCAAAACTATCCCTGGGACTCTTCAAGGAAATCTGGTTTTATGATAGTCTTAAACATGTGTTATCTATACTCTGGACACACAGTGTAAGAACCAGCTTCATCTGCACATTTTGTTGACTTGAAAACTAGCCCAGGTTGAGGCTCCGAGGACAGCGAACCCTGGGTCTGATGCTGAGCTGGCATGGTGACCATTCTAAGTGCTGGCACCATTCAGTCAGATATTTGGTCCTTTACTATGCATATAAGTATCAAAAATCTACGGATAATGAAGTTATATGTTCACCAGCAGTATTTGGCCAACTGAATTTTAGTGTACTGTCCTGCCTCTAGGAAAGATCCATGTTAACCACTCCATCAGCGGTGCTCATGTTATCACATACATTGCTGCAGAGCTCTTGCTAGCAGAAAAAGAAAAAAAAAGACTTTTGCCTAACAAGTATTAAATGTAGTACAAACAAGTGCTTGGGAAACAAACATTCCATTTTACATAGGGGGGAGGGGGATATTCAAAGGCATTTACATAATTTGCAGACCTGCAAACCACATAAAAGCTGCTCACTGCGATACTCCGTGGCACTTATCTGGTTAATGCCACTGAATATCCCCGGTTTGAGCCATAAAATGCCCCGACGCTAAGCTCTTAACATGGGGTGGTGGCGATACAGCATAGTTACTCACCTATTACAGGTGATCTCCGGGAACAGCAGGATTTTAGTCTTCACATATGGGTACCGTCGGTACTGACGGAGCCTGCGCGGGAACGCTCCCCAGCGTCCAATAGGAAAGCTTTTGGGAGCATCCCACAGTGCCTGCATGCTGCCTTCCCGCATTTCCCAACTGTCCCTCTCCAGTTGAGTTTAAAGCTGAGACAAAGAAAGAGAGATAGAGAGATACAACTCCTAGGGGAGGTGGGTGGGTTGTGAAGACTAAATTCCTGCTGTTCCTGGAGATCACCTGTTACAGGTAAGTAACTATGCTATCTCCAGGAACAAGCAGGAATGTAGTCTTCACATATGGGGACTCCCTAGCTGCAGATGCCAGGGAGAAGGCCCTAGAAGTTGTGTGCCCTTCTGAAAGGGCTCCACTCCCCCCCCATGGATCTCTGGCATCCTACCAGGGATGGTAAGTAGGAGTTGATTAAGTATGAAACAGGTGTTGAAGAACAGCCTGATCAAACAAGGCATCCCGGCGGGAGTCCTTGTCTAAGCAGTAATGGGCTGTGAAGGTATGAACTGATGCCCAAGTAGCTGCTCGACAGATGTCGTCGATAGACACAGAGTAAAGATGAGCCATAGAGGTTGCCATGGCTCTCACATTGTGAGCTGTGACATGGCCTTCAAGAGGAAGGTTCTTACTCTCAAAGGCAAAAGAAATACACTGTGCAATCCAGCTGGATAGTGTTCTTTTGGAGACTGGAAGTCCCAGATGACTAGGATCAACAGCAACAAAGAGTTGAGTGGACTTTCTATGCTGCTGTGTCCTTTGCAAGTAAAAGGCCAAAGCCCTTTTACAATCTAAAGTATGACAATTCCTTTCTGCATTTGAGGCATGAGGCCTTGGGAAAAATACAGGAAGGTAAACCGCTTGGTTTAAATGAAAAGATGATACCACCTTTGGCATAAAGTGTGGATGAGTCCTAAGGACTACCTTATCATGATGGAACCTTGTATAAGGAGAATCAGCCACCAATGCTTGCAATTCACTGATGCGATGTGCTGATGTGATTGCAATAAGAAAGATGACCTTCCAGGAAAGGAATTTCAAAGAGGTAGTAGCTAATGGTTCAAAAGGCGACCTCATGAGCTGCCCAAGAACCAGATTTAAGTCCCATGCCACCGGTGGTGGCTTAATGGGAGGCTTAGTTAAAAGAAGGCCTCTCATAAATCTCGCTATGAAAGGGTGAGAGGAAATAGGTTGGCCATTTAGAGGCTTGAAAGAAGCTGCAATAGCACTCAAATGAACTCTCACTGAATTGGTCTTAAGCCCTGTATGAGACAAATGAAGGAGATACTCCAGTAATGATTCCAGAGGTATCGCAAGAGGGTCAAGACCCTTCTGTGAGCACCATATGGTAAACCTTTTCCACTTGAAAGCATAACAGCGTCTTGTGGAAGGTTTCCTGGAAGCATAAAGGATATCCCTTACCTGCTGAGAAAGGTTAAGACCATGAAGTTCTAGGCTTTCATTAACCAGGCCCTGAGATGGAGAGACTGGGGATTGGGATGCCACAGCATCCCATCCTCCTGAGAAAGGAGATCTAGAGCAGATCCTAACTCCAGAGGCGGAGCTTGAGAGAGATGTAGGAGCAGAGGGTACCACATTTGCCTTGGCCAATGTGGAGCTATGAGAATATGACCTCTGTCTCTCTGAAGCTTGAACAGGGTTTTGGGAATCAGGGGAATGGGTGGAAAGGCATACAGGAAGTCCTGGCCCCAATGGAGGAGGAAAGCATCCCTGGCCTGACAACCCTGAGTCGGGATTCTGGAACAGATCCGGGGAAGTTTGGCATTCAGCAGACTTGCATATTTTGGCCACCTGGTCTGCATGGAGAGACCATTTGTGTGGAAGCAGAACTCGACTAAGTCTGTCTGCCCAAGAGTTTTGAATGCCTGGAAGATACACCACAAGGAGATGAATCTGATGATCTCTGGCGAGGGCCCATAGTCGCAAAGCTTCGTTGCAGAGCGACAGAGAGCCTGTTCCACCCTGCTTGTTCACATAGAACATGGCTATCTGATTGTCCGTTTGAACTAGGACTGTCTTGTAGCTGAGCTGGGTGTGGAATACTCGAAGAGCAAGGAAGATTGCTCTGAGTTCCAGGAGATTGATGTGTAGATAGGTCTCCTGTGGAGTCCAGGTACCCTGGGTAGAGAGGCCTTGTAGGTGGGCTCCCCAACCCACCTGTGAGGCATCTGTTGTCAGAGTGGCTTGGGGTGGGGGTTGTTGGAATGGGGACCCCACCAAAAGGTTTTGGGGTGACTGCCACCATTGGAGGGACAAAATAAGATGATCTGAGTTTGTTATTTTGTCTGACAGGCAACCTGAGGCCTCAGTCCACTGAGTGGATAAAGTCCACTGGGCTGCCCTCATATGAAGGCAAGCATAAGGAACCACATGCATGGTAGATGCCATATGGCCTAGCAATGGTAACATTTCCCGAGCAGTGAGGTGACGCTTTAGCACTGCTTGGGAAGCTAACTGCACAATGCGAAGGCAGCAGGGCTGTGGAAGATAGGCCCTTATCTGTCTGGTATCCAACAGAGCTCCTATAAACTCTAGAGACTGAGTGGGAGCAAGGTTGGATTTTGGGAGGTTTATGACAAGTCCCAAATACTGAAGGATGCGCATTGTGCGAGAGAGAGAAATCCTGGCCTCTGGCTCTGAAGGGGCTCCAATGAGCCAGTCGTCTAAGTAAGGGAAGATGAATATTCCCAGGGTGCGAAGAAATGCTGCCACCACAGCCATGCATTTTGTGAACACCCTTGGTGCCGAGGCCAGGCCAAAAGGAAGAACTCTGTATTGGTAGTGCTTCCCTTGAAATAGAAAGTGAAGAACTTTTGATGAGCTGGATGGATGAGAACATGAGTGTACGCATCCTTGAGATCTAGGGAAGAAACCCAATCCTGGACTCTGGAGGTAAGGCAGCAGAGATCCTAGAGAAATCATTTTGAACTTCTCTTTGAACTGGAATTTGTTTAATTCTCTGAGGTCCAAAATGGGTCTGTGTCCCCCTGTGTTCTTTGGAATAAGGAAATAGGAGGAGTAGAACCCTGTACCCTGTTGGAGAATGGGTTCCTCTTCTATTGCCCCCTGGGCAAGAAGCAAAGTGACCTCTTGACCTAACTGGGCGTTGAGAGAGGTCTGAGAATTGAAATGTCTTACCATTGTAGGAGGGGGCATGCTGAGGAAATGAAATGAGCCCAATTTTCTGCTGTTATTTGCCCCCAACTGGGGGCAAAATGACATAACCTTCCTGGAATGGTGGAAGGCTCTGGGCTGTTCAGGGCCAGGAAGGCAAGGTTCTCTAGATAGGACTCAAAGCCCCTGTGGAGGCTGAGTCTGCTGATCCAGTTGAGGCTTAGCTCCTTTTGTCTTTCTTTGTTAGGTTGTTGCTGCTGTCCCTTTTGGGCAGACTGACCTAAACGATGCCCCTGCTGGGTATAGGAGGGGTAAAACAACTTCTTACTGAAGAATAGCTTCTTGTAGGATTTTTTCCTTGTAGGATCAGCTGTAGATTTAGACAATCTATCCAAGGTGATATTGTCAGCATCTATCTCATTAGCTTTTTCCTGCCAATTCTTGACAAAGAGATTCTCTCCTGTGCAAGGAATATTCCCCAGTTTATCCTGTACCCAAAGTTCCAAGTCAGATGCCTGGAGCCAGGGAATCCTATGTGCACCTATGGCAATAGCAGAGGTTCTGCTTATGCAGTCAAAGCAGTCAAAGGCTGCACGATTTACAAACTTGGAAACATCCTGAGCATGTTTGACAAAGGCAAGGTAACCCTGCCTCTTATCATCAGGAAGGAGAGGGCTCATAAGCTCTAAATCTCCCGTGACCTCCTTAAGGAACATTCCCATATATAATATATAGTAACTGATCCTAGCAGAAAGCATGGAATCCTGGAAGGTTTGACGTCCAAAGGCGTCAAGAGTCCTACACTCACGTCCTGGAGGATTAGATGCATGTCTTTTTGCACTCTTGATCCTTCTCATAGCTGATTCCACTACCATGGAATGGTGTGGTAGCTGAGTCTCCTGAACCCCAGGACAAGGAGGAACTCGATACATGGTGTCACGCCTTCAAGAGTGAAGAGAAGTGATTAGAGGTGTTTCCCACATCCTTAACATGAAGTCATGCAAGATCTCATGAATAGGTAAGGTAGCTGCCTCCTTGGGAGCTTTAGGGTATTGCAGGATTTCCAATTCCTTTGTCCTAGGCTCTTTTTCAGGAGCCACTGTGATGGAAAGACCTCAAGCCACATCTTGGATAAAATCTTGAAAGGACATATCCTCTGGTGGAGACATCCTATGCTGAAGAGAAGAAGAATCCTCAGGAAGAAGTACTCTGGTATCGGCAGAGCTTTCAGAGTCTTCAGACTCATCCGAAGATTCAAAGTATCTCTGATCCAGGTGATCGTGCAAGGCACGGTACCGGTACCGATCGGATACTGGATGGATAAGCATGACTCGGTCCTGGTGGAATACCTGCCGATGTCGATGCAGTCGGTGCCGGTACCGGTTGAATTGTCTGAAGCGGTTTCAGGGGCATCGAGGCCGTGAGAAGAGCCGCCAGACTACGTTCAATAGCCAAGAATCTCTGGTCTATCGACGCTGCCGATGCTTGGGCATCAGTACCGGATGAAGCAGCCGGTACCCCAGAGCATGGCACCAGTAGTTCTGCCGAGGTTGAGGCCTCAAGAACATCCTGGAGCCCCATTAGTGCTTTGGAAGCCGAAGCCTCCCGCCGGGGCAATTTTGCCGGTACAAGTCCTTCAAAGGCAACGCCAGAGGCATCTCGATGCTTAGAAGGAGATCTACCCTTTGAGGACTGGCCAGATTTATGTTTAGTTACCTGAGATCCATGGGAGGAAGATGAAGCCCTGGAAGACGTCGATGCCACAGACGCTGCATCGGAGGGAAAAAGGGTGCTAAGTTTAGCAGCTCGGTTTTGCCGGCCCCTCTTCGACATCATCCCACAGGCAACACAGTCCAAAATAGAGTGGTCAGGACCTAAACATTTGAGGCACCACTCATGGGTGTCGGTGACGGAGATGGTACCGCCACACTTGGAACACTTTTTAAAACCCAAAGCGTTTTTTTCCATTTTAAAGGAAAAGTTGGGCCCTAGTGCCCTAAATGGCGCACGGCAACTGAGGAGAAAATACCCGGAAAAGACTCCAGAAGAAAAGGGTTTTTTTATTTTTTAAGAAAAAAGAAAGAAGAACCGGCGGTACTGGTGTAGCGTCGAGGGAAGGCAGACGCGACCACAAAAAAGAAGAAAAGGGAATATTTTCTGCGTTGACAGGATGTGCGACCTGGAAAACGAAGAACTGGAGAGGGACAGTTGGGAAAGGCGGGAAGGCAGCATGCAGGTGCTGTGGGATGCTCCCAAAAGCTTTCCTGTCGAGCAGCTACTTGGGCTTCGGTTCATACCTTCAGAGCCCATTACTGCTTAGACAAGGACTCCCGCCGGGATGCCTTGTTTGGTCAAGATGTTCTTCAACATCTGTTCCATACTTAATCAACTCCTACCCACCATCCCTGGTAGGATGCCAGAGATCCATAGGGGGAAGTGGAGCCCTTTCACAGGGGCAGACAACCTCTGGGGCCTTCCCCCTGGCATCTGCAGCTAGGGAGTCCCCATATGTGAAGACTACATTCCTGCTTGTTCCTGGAGATAGCATAGTTACTCACCTGTAACAGGTGATCTCCGGGAACAGCAGGAATTTAGTCTTCACAACCCACCCACCACATCTAGGAGCTGTATCTCTCTCTCTTTCTCTCTCTCTCTTTGTCTCAGTTTTAAACTCAACTGGAGAGGGACAGTTGTGAAAGGCGGGAAGGCAGCACGCAGGCGCTATGGGATGCTCCCAAAAGCTTTCCTATTGGATGCTGGGGAGCGTTCCCACGCAGGCTCCGTCGGTACCGACGATACCCATATGTGAAGACTACATTCCTGCTTGTTCCTGGAGATTGCAAGTTAACCGGGCAGTAGCAATATTTAGCCGCTGCTTGGTTAACCCTAACTGGCTAAGCTGAACGGCCGTCTTCACTTTAGCCAGTTAAGCAATCCAGCCAGCAGCTAAATATCACTGTTGACCAGATTGCAAAATTGCAATTTGGGCATCCCGGACCATCCATTACCGTGGCCTGGATATGGTCGTGGCACTGAATATCCGGGGTGAATTTAAAGCTGCCACCACTGAAAACAGGGGCGGCCCAAGGGGGGTGCGGGGCCTCATTTGCATAAGAGGCCTCATTTGCATAAATATTTGCATAATGTTACCATATACTAACTTTTAGTAAACATGCCTCTTAATGAGTGTATGGATAAAGAAAGACTAAAAGATTTCTACATTACTATAATCCAGTGCCAACCGCCAGACACATTAGGAACTACTACAAACACTGCCCATTTAGAACACATAGCAAACCCGCCGTATCCTAACAGCACTACCAGGACTCACAAAGCACCATACTCTACCTATCAAAAAGAAACACTGCAAATATTAAACCAATACATTTCAGAGAATAACAATACATGACCTACTGGGGAAAGAGAACAAGTAGCAATGTCAAATAGGAATTACATAAACAGAATACCTCAGCTCAATTACACATGCAGAACATAGACCATCACCAAACAAAGAATCACAATTTAGAAATAGGAAGACAATAATTAAACTGGGAACCCCAAAAGCCAAACTTGGAATGTACAACAACACTGTAGAAATAAAACTATAAATTAATTTCCTCTTGTACTAAACAAAGCGCAGACGTTAATGATGCACATTTCCCAGAGCTGACATATTCCAATTAATAAATTCAAAATAAAGACATATTTTTCTACCTTTTGTGCATTTTTTTCAGCTGCAATTGCTCCAGCCACTTTCTTCTGGTTTCTTCGTGTCTTCTTCTAACTGTCCATCGTCTGCTGACCATTTGTCCTTTCTTCTCTCCTAGTTTTTTTCCATTCTCTCTCTACATCTGCTTTAACATACTAATCTTTCTCCTTTTGCTCTTTCCTCATTCCTATTTCATACACTCAAATTTTACCCTTCCATCCTCAATCCCCACTTACTCTCCCAATACCCGGCCAATTGTAGATTTTTCATCCCTCCCACACAAAATATTTTTCCCCTCTCCATTTTACTCTCCCAGCCCCATCCCATTCTAATCCTCCCCCAACATCAGCTCCCTTCTAGTTCCAGCCTCACCCAGCATCCATTCCCTTCTAGTCCCTGCATCAGCCCATTTCCAGTCCTAGCCCCCCATCAGCCCATTTCCAGTCCTAGTAACCCCCCAACCCAATACCAGTCCTAGCCCCCCCCATCAACCCACTTCCTGTCCTAACCCCCCATCACCCCATTTTCAGTTTAAGCCCCCCCATAACCCATTACCAGTCCTAACCCCCCATCAGCCTACTTCCAGTCCTAACCCCATCAGCCCATTTCCAGTCAGCCCCCCATAGCCCACTTCCAGTCCTAACCCCCCCATCAGCCCACAGCCCATTACCAGTCCTAACCCCATCAGCCCACCTCAAGTCCTAACCCCTCCCCATCAGCCCATTTCCTGTCCTAGCCCCCCCATAGCCCATTATCAGTCCTAACCCCCCCATAGCCCATTACCAGACAGCCCCCATCAGCCCACAGCCCATTACCAGTCTTAACCCCCCCATAGCCCATTACCAGTTCTAACCCCCACAACAGCCCACAGCCCATTACCAGTCCTAACCCCATCAGCCCATTTCCTGTCCTAGCCCCCCCATAGCCCATTATCAGTCCTAACCCCCCCCACAGCCCATTTCCAGTCCTAACCCCATCAGCCCACCTCAAGTCCTAACCCTTCCCCATCAGCCTATTTCCTGTCCTAGCCCCCCCTAGCCCATTATCAGTCCTAACCCCCCATAGCCCATTATCAGTCCTAACCCCCCCATAGACCATTACCAGTCCTAACCCCCCCATCAGCCCACAGCCCATTACCAGTCCTAACCCCATCAGCCCACCTCCAGTCTTAACCCCCCCCCATCAGCCCACCTCCAGTCTTAACCCCCCCATCAGCCCATTTCCAGTCCTAACCCCCCCAACAGCCCACAGCCCATTACCAGTCCTACCCCCCTCAGCCCACCTCCAGTCTTAACCCCCCCAGCCCATTTCCAGTCCTAGCCCCCCCATAGCCCATTACCAGTCCTACCCCCCCCATCAACCCACAGCCCACCTCAAGTCAAGTCCTAACCCCCTCCATAGCCCATTACCAGTCCTAACCCCCCCCCCCCAATCGGCTCAAGGAAATTTTTTTTTTTTTTTTTAAAGCTGGCTGCGGCAGAATGGAGTGTCCCGCGGGGCCCCCTCTGCCCGGCTGAGTCCCTCCCTCTGCGATGGCTGAGCCCCTCTGTGCCGGCTTTCAGATTTGAAAAGGGAGAGTGTCTCCCTCGCGTCTCTGTTAAGCCCGCAGCGGCTGATTTCCCATCAGCCCCTGCGGGCTTAATAGAGACGCGAGGGAAACACTCTCCCTTCGTGAATCTGAAAGCCGGCACAGAGGGGCTCAGCCGTCGCAGAGGGAGGGACTCAGCCGGGCAGAGGGGGCCCCGTGGGACACTCCATTCTGCTGCTGCCATGGCAGCAGCAGCAGTGGTAGCAGCCAGCTTTTTTTTTTTTTTTTAAATTTAATTTTGAAAAAAAGCAGAATGTTCTTTGCGCGAGGCCCCCTGAAACGCGGGGCCCTGTGCAAAAAACATTCTTGCTCAATGGACGGGACGGCCCTGACTGAAAACATCCTCAATAGTTTTCATGACAAAATACTCCACTATGTCCCTCTGCCCACCAGGCACCTTTCTCTCTTTCTTTCTCTCTCTCTAGTGCACCTGCCACTTTTTTCATGAGACAAGAAAAACAGAATTTGTGTGTAGTGTCTGATCATTGACTGTCAGGTCCTATGTTTAGACTTTGCTAGCTGGCTCCATTTTTCCCCCTGGGCAGGTTGACCCAGTCCCAGGTTTACCCCACTGCATGCAGAGACTTGTTCTTTCGATTTCATAAAAGAAAGCAGGACTGTATTAGTCTGTCTGGAAAATAAATGGTTCCAGCTTTAACCCTACTGGTGTCAAACATTTGTTAATGGAATAATTTTATAAGGGACTTAAGCATGAAGAACAGCGTTTTACATACTCAAGTAAGCTCTTATAAAAATGCCCAGGATATAAGCGCATAAGAGTAGACACATCAAAAATACTCCACAGATCACCCTGAAAACATCTAATTAGTTTCAGGGTGGTCTGTGGGCAGAGCTGGGGTGGTCACGGTAGCTATCCAGTTAGTGATGATGGAGAAATTAGACCTTACCTGCTAATTGTCTTTCCTTGAGTTCTCTCTGGGTACAGTTGGGTAGTCAACCTCCTCCAGCAGCTGAGGACTGAAAACTGAAAGTTTTGCTGACAGCCCATCCAGTTCCCTCTGGTGTCAGAGAGTCAGTCTTGCTATTGCCAAAGCAGCGGAACTATAACTATAAACTAAGAAAAACAACAAAACTACTTTAGGTCTCTAAGAACATTTTTATAGCCTCAAGAAGCATCCTTTTAGATCTTATTTTATTCTATTTTCTTTTTTTTTTTTTAACAGAGCCCCCCAACTCTAAAGGGATCCTCAAAATCCACTTCACCTATACCAGCTAACCTTCATCAGCTCCGACCACTAATGAGCTAATTAAGCTTATCTCTGAACTACTGGCCGAAGTCCTAGCCTTGACCCTTACTCGCAGACGATTTGGGTGGGACCTGGACTGGCCCGGAGAGAACTCAAGGAAAGGCAATTAGCAGGTAAGGTCTAATTTCTCCTTCCTATTCGTCTCTCCGGGCCAGCCCAGGTACAGTTGGGGAGTACCAAAGCAGTACCTAAACTCGGGAGGGTCCTGCAAGTCCCGCCACAATGGCCAAGGCCCCAACCTTCACGTTCTCCCTTGCTTGCACATCCAACCTATAGTGCTTAGCGAAAGTATGCAGGGAAGACCACGTTGCCGCTTGACAGATATCCCCTGGTGGAATCAAGGCAAACTCAGCCCAAAACGCTGCTTGAGCCCTTGTAGAATGTGCTCTGAGCCCGTTTGGAGGCGATTTACCTTTTGTCTCATAAGCCACCCCTATCGCCTGTTTCACAAAGCGGGCGATAGAAGCCTTGGTAGCCGCCTGCCCTTTACGAGGACCACTAAAAAGAACGAACAACCGATCGGACTTCCGAAACGGCTCCGTCTTCCTAAGATACCTATGCAATACGCGTCCTAAATCCAACTTCCTAAGAGATCGATCCACCTTACCTCCCACCTGTTCCCGAAATGTGGAAAGCGAAATGGATTGATTCATGTGAAACCCGGATACCACCTTCGGCAAATAGGACGGTATCAGCCTCAAAACCACTTTTTCCTCTGAAAACTGTATATACGGCTCCCTACACGAGAGTGCTTGCAGATCTGACACTCTCCTAGCCGAAGATAATGCTACTAGGAAGGCCGTCTTCCAAGATAATCTCTCAGATTTCCGGCCGACCTTGCCTCAAAGGGCAGCCCCGTAAAAGCCTCCAGCACCAAGTTCAAGTCCTAAGGAGGCACCACCTGCCGCACCGGTGGCCTAATATTCCTGGCTGCTCTCAGGAACCTTTGAACATCTGGGTGTGACGAGAGTGAGCTCCCCTGCACCCGCCCTCTATAACAAGCAAGGGCCGCTAGATGTACTTTGAGAGTGCTGAGGGCTTGTCCCTTGTCTAGTCCCCCCGCAAGGAAAGCCAGGATATCTGGAAACCTCGCGGAACATGGCCGAACCCTACGCTCTTCACACCAGGCTTCAAAAATGCACCACACGCGAACATATGCCAAAGACGTCGATCTCCTCCTGGACTTCAACATAGTCGCGATTACCGACACCGAGTACCCCCGCCGTCGCAATCACTCCCTTTCAAGAGCCAAGCCGTAAGCAAGAACCGATCCACCTGTGGCATCAACACAGGACCTTGGCTCAAGAGATTGATCCGTGAGGGCAGCCTCCATGGAGGAGCCACCAGAAGCCGCACCCAATCTGCATACCAGGGCCATCTGAGCCAATCCGGAGCAATGAGAATCACCTTCCCGTTGTACCACGATATTCGCCAAATGACTCGCCCCAGCAGAGGCCAAGGAGGGAACACGTAAAGTAGCTCTCCCGCCAGCCAGGGTTGCACCAGACCGTCGAGGCCTTCCGACATGTGTTCCCTGTGCCTGCTGTAAAACCGGGCCACTTTGGCATTGGCCAGGGTAGCCATGTGGTCCATGACCGGCTGACCCCGCCGTACAGTGATCTCGTGAAAGACTGCCCAGTTCAGCTCCCATTCTCCGGGATCTAGGACACTGCGACTGAGATAGTCGGCCTGAATGTTGTCCTTCCCTGCCACATGAGCCGCCGAGAGCGCTAAGAGATGGACCTCCGTCCACGGCAACAAACTTTGACTCTCCTTCAGCAACGCTGCACTGCCCGTGCCTCCTTGCTTGTTGATGTAGGAAACGGCCACTATATTGTCGGAAAATACTTGCACCGCCTGACGCTCGAGCAGACTGACAAACTCCAGCAGTGCGAAGCGCACCGCCCGCAGTTCCAATCGATTGATCGACCAACTGCACTCCTCCTCCGACCAGGTCCCCTGCATTACTTGAGACAGGCAATGAGCCCCCCAACCGGAAAGACTGGCATCCATTGTGACCAAAACCCACTCCGGATGCTCCAGAGGAACTCCTGCTTGCAGATGCGCTGGGACCAGCCACCACTGCAGACTGTTGCGCACAGACTCTGGACACAGCAGTCTCTGCGACAGGGGATGAACTTGCGGAGACCATCTGGACAGCAAAGCTTGCTGCAGCGGACGCATATGGGCCCTGGCCCAGGGTACCAGGTCCAAGGCCGCGGCCATTGAACCCAACAACTGTAAATACCTCCAAGCCATTGGAGCCTTCAGTCGCATGAATGCCGAGACCTGAGCCAAAAGTTTTTGTCCCCTGTCTGGAGGAAGAAATACTGACCCTATTTCCGTGTCGAACAAGGCCCCGAGATACGTTAAGCGGTGCACCGGTAGAAAATGACTCTTTGCCCAGTTGATAACCGAACCTAGCTGTTCTAGGAACTGCACCACCCGAGAAGTTGCAGTGATTGAATCTGCTGGAGACCTTGCTCGGATCAGCCAATCGTCCAGGTAGGGATGCACCTGAATCCCTTCCTTCTGGAGCGCCGCCGCCACTACCACCATCACCTTGGTGAAAGTCTGCGGCGCTGTAGCCAGTCCTAACGGCAATGCTCAAAACTGAAAATGGCCCATGGGAACTGCAAAGCATAGAAACTTTTGATGCTCCTGCCTGATCGGAATGTGCAGATAAGCCTCTGTTAGATCTATGGACGAAAGCACCTCTCCCGGCTGCACCGCCCAGATAACCGATCTTAGGATTTCCATCTGAAAATGAGGCACCCTTAAGCAGCGGTTTACGTGCTTGAGATCCAGAATTGGCTCCACAAACCGAAGCCTGTAAAGCTAGAGCGCTGGAATCAAAAGCCTGTTTTAGGAGCGCCTCTAACCTACGATCCTGATGACCCTTAAGGGCTGCACCCCCTTCTACCGGGATTGTCGTCTTTTTGGTGACCGCCGAAACCAGCGCATCCACCTTAGGCATCAGTAATAAGTCCCTCTCCTCCTGAGGAACTGGGTAAAGGCGTGCCATGGCGCGTCCCCCCCCTCCCCCTCAGGGAAGCTTCGGGGCATTCCCACTCCGACTCTATCATCTGTTTAATTACCCTGTGCATCAGGAAACAGCGCTGTTCAGACTTAAACCCTTGTAACAAGGGGTCTTCCAGGGGCTCCTGCTATACCGCGGAGGCACTAAATTCAACACTGCGAGGGACTGAGCGATCAAAGCCCCTAAGCTCTTCCTTGCAAAATACCCTGAAGACATTCAGATTCTCGCCTGTCCCAATCTCTCCTTCCTCCAACTCCAGTGGCCCCGAATCCAAACCTGCCTCTGAAAGCAGCTCACCTTCCTCTGCCATTGGAGGACTAGAGACCTGCGGCCCAAAGCCATCCAAGCCTGCCTCTACACCAATGATTTTAGGCGAGACCCCTTCCCCAGGGTCTGCCACCTTAGACTCCCCCTTTTGCAATTCTAACTGGTTAGGAGCAGTCTGGTTCTCTATGGACTGAGCCATCTTCAAAACATAGGCTTTATGCATTGCTAGTATAAAGTCTGCTGGAAAGAGAGAATCCCAGCTTCCCTGTGCTCCAGACACAGGCTTTTGGACCGGCCCCTCCGCTGGAGGCGCTCTATTTGACTTTGATTTGCGCTTCCCCGAACGTGGCTGAAGCATGGGAGGAACGGCCGGCTCTGGCAAATGGCTGCCATTCCCATCTTTATCAACGGGCCTAGAGGCCTCTTTCCAACCTCCCCTGAAGCCACTGTCTGCTCCATAACAGTGTTCTCACAACGTTTGCTGCCAAACTAGCACCGAAAGAAAAATTTTAAAACTGAACGAAAGCCGCAAGCAACTGAGGCCCGCCACTGACAAGCGCGGCGATCCCCGCCCGGTGTTCAGACTGCCGACGCTGGAGATCTCTGCCTCACACTAACACCTTACACGGCTAGGACTAAAAAATACAAAATTATACAACCTCGACGAACTCTCTTCAAGCAACTAGAAAAACTTGTCAGGCTGCCACCGTTCCTACCTGAGCCAACGACTTCGGCGCTCCTGCTCTCCGGTAACCTGCAGCTAGCGGGGCAAGGAGAATAAAGTGATCGGCAGCAGGGAAGAGGATTCTGGGGCTCCCAGGTCCTTCACAAACCACCGTAATCGACGGATCCTCAATTGAGGCAGGCTCTGCCCCTTGTGCTGCCCCAGTACTTTCTAGCAGCTGAGGACTGCCAATTCTCCGTTACCACCAATGTTCCCTCTAATTTCCTGTAGGCTGTGTGCGCATAAAATATCAACTGTGCAGCTTTTGAAGGAAGGTTAAATTTTTGTGCACCACATAACGACACTCAGAGTTACATACTTTAAAATTTGACTACACGTCAGAATACAGTATGTACACCACATTGATTTTAATCAAATTAAATGAAAATAGACGATTACTAAACAAAGCGGAAAATTTCTAGTAATTACAATCACAACTTTTAAATTTTAAGACGTCTGTGTTGTTTTCTATCAGAATCAGAACCATAATTTTTGTGGGCTCTGTTGTAAAGTATGTGCGCTCGCTTGGCGAGTTGTGTGCGCGCGCACACGCGCACAGCTTAGAGGGAACAATGGTTACCACTTGTTTTTTCTTTCTTAAAGGAGCACTTCTCTTGCTTTACTGCCCTGCTAGGACAATGAGCAAAGATCAATTCTTGTTTTTTTTTTTTTTTTTTTTACACATAGCTACTCAGCCTAACTGCCTATTTTCCAATTTGTCTCTCTTGGGAGCCTGTCAGCTATACGTCCTGTTCAGCTACTGAGGACTGAAAGACTGACTCTCTGACACCAGAGGGAGCTGGATGGGCTGTCAGCAAAACTTTCAGTCCTCAACTGCTGGAGGAGGTTGACTACCCAACAGTACCTGGACTGGCCCGGAGAGACGAATAGGAAATTCAATTGCTAGCCAGATAGGCAAACTGCATAAAATTAGGACAGGTCAATGACTGTCCTGATTTTATGTGGTTGTGCAGTCCGAATATTGACCCCATAGTGCATACTTTTATATCATATACGAGATGTGACAAAAAAGAAACGAGACTGTAGCAGCCACGCCCATGACTCAATGCCACTATGACTCAATGTCACTGTGTTGTGCAACATCTCGCCACTATTCTGCCATAATATTTTTCATTTCTCTCACTCTGTTTTTTTTTTTCAGGTTTTTTTGTAGCACACTGCTCCATCGCTTTGTCACGCAACTAGAGATGGCAGAAATATGAAGCAAAGAATCAACTTGAAATTTCTGGTTAAGTTGGAGAAGGGCACAACTGAGTGTCTCCAACTTCTCCAAAAGGCTTATGGAGAAGATGCAACGTCAAGGCTGCGAGTCTTCGAGTGGCACAAATGCTTCAAGACTGGTCGCGAGGAGGTGGAGGATGAACCCAAGTCAGGACAGCCTTCCACGACAAAGACAGCTGAGAACATTGACAAAGTGAACCAGCTGGTGCAGAGTGATCGCAGATTGACAGTACGGATGATAGCTGAGGAGCTCAGCCTGAACAGGGAGTCAGCGCGGACCATCTTGGTGCAGGAGCTGGGGATGCGGAAGATGTGCGCCAAGATGTTGCCCAAGCTTTTATCAGATGACCAGAAGGAGCACCGGGTCAATGTTTGTCAAGACTTGCTAGAGAAGATCGGAAAAGATCCAGAGTTCGTCGGCTGAATCATAACAGGAGACAAAACTTGGGTCTTCCAGTAGAACCCTGAAAGCAAGAGACCGGGCCTGCAGTGGAAGACGCGACTGTCACCCAGACCCAAGAAGGTGCAAATCAAGGATCAAGGTCATGTTGATCGCATTCTTCGACCAGAAGGGAGTGGTCCATCATGAGTATGTGTCTGAGGGTCAGTCAGTTAACTAGCATTTCCACCAGCAGGTCCTCAATTGCCTCCATGACCGGGTTCGGCGCAGCAGGTGGGCTCTGTGGAGAGACAAGTTGTGGCTGCTCCACCATGACACCGTGCCTGCACACACCGCCCTCAGTGTGAGGCAGTTCTTGGCCAACAAACAGATCACAGCTCTCGATCACCCTCCTTATTCCCCAGATCTCTCACCGTGCGACTTCTGGCTCTTCCCCAGGCTGAAGACTGTGCTCAAAGGAACTCATTTTGCCCCTGTAGAAGAGATCAAGGCACTGTGACGAGGGAGCTGAGGGACCTCAAGGAAGACTTTATCGAGTGATTCCGTACGTGGCAGAAGCGAATTCAGAAGGGCATTAACTCTGGAGGGGATTACTATGAAGGGGATAATGCGTAATTTCTCTGTAGATTTTGTAATAAAACATTTATGGGACAGTTTTGTTTCTTTTTTTGTCACACCTCGTATGCCTACTTTTGTATAGGCTAGGGGTGGTGGAAGGCTCCAAGCTCTGCCCTAACTCCATCCCATGGATAGAGTCCCTCCCTTCCTGTTCTGCCCACGGGGATCTGATCTCTCGCGGGTCTTTGCCATGATCGTGGCTTCTCTTCTTCTGTCTATGGGGTATGGGATCCCTGTGGGAAGCCTTCTGCCTGCTATGATGCAATTTTTGGTGGAGCCAGTGCCTGTGTGGCCCACTCTTTTCCAACAACTATGGTATAGGCTATCTATGTCTGGAAAGGGATGTCCAAGTCAGGAGATCCAAAATTACACTATGTTTTACAAAAGGCATGTTGAACACCGAGCAGTTTGTAAAATATGTATGTTGTTGTTAAGTGCCGTCAAGTCGGAGTCGACTCATGGCGACCCTCTGGATAGCTATCCTAAATTGTGTTCGGTCTTCAGTCAGGCGGCTCATTGTTGACAGACTGGTACCCGTAGCTGCTGTTATTGTATCGATCCATCTCATTGCTGGCCTTCCTCTTTTGGGTTGACCTTCTATCTTGCCAAGCATGATGTCTTTCTCTAATGATCTCTCCCTTCGCATGATGTGTCCAAAGTACGAAAGTCAAAGTCTTGTCATCTGAGCTTCTATAGAAAGCTTAGGTTTGATCTCCTCTAGTACCGACTGGTTTGTTCTTCGGGCAGTCCATGGTATACACAGTATTCGCCGCCAGCACCATAATTCAAAAGCATCAATTTTCTTCCTGTCTGTCTTTTTCACTGTCCAGTTTTCACATCCATATGATGTTATTGAATATACCATGGCTTGAACAAGTCAAATCTTTGTATGGCGAGAGACATCTCTGCTCTTGAGAATCTTATCTAGGTCTTTCATAGCCATTCTGCCAAGAGTAATGCATCGTCTGATTTCTTGACTGCTTGTTGCTTCTTTATTGATAGTTGATCCAAGTAGGTTAAAGTTGTTCACAATATTATTTTCTTCTCCTTCAATGCTGAACCTGTTGATTATGCCAGTTGTCATGATCTTTGCCTTCTTTACATTAAGGTGCAGGCCCATTTTGAGACTATGTTCTTTGATTGTGAGAAGCAAATGTTTGTCTTATACATTTGCTTATTTTAAACCATTCTGTTTCTCCTTGTTCCGTTCGAACTGTTGCTTCTTGATCAATGTACAGATTGCGCAAGAGAACGATCAGGTGTTCTGGTATACCCATGCTTCTTAATGTGGCCCAGAATTTCTCATGGTTTACACAGTCAGAAGCCTTGCTGTAGCCGATAAAGCACAAATAGATATCCTTTTGGTTTTCTTTAGTCTTTTCAAGGATCCATCTTATATCCGCAATGATCTCTCGTTCTTCGCCCTTTCCTGAACCCTGCTTGCACTTCAGGTAGTTCTTGTTTCAGGTATGGCTGTAGTCTCTTTTGAATAATCTTCAGTAGAATCTTGCTGGCATGTGGGATCAGAGTAATTGTGCGATAATAATAAGGTACAGGTTGAAATGGCTGTTGGTCCACTTGATCTTTATCATATAAAAACTCTGTATATTCCTTCCACCTTTTCTTGATCTTCTCAGAATCATTCAACAAAGAACCTTGAGCATACTGTAACATTCCATTTCGAGGCTGGAACTTTTTCTTTAACTCTCTAGCTTTAGGAAAGTCGATCTTGTTCTTCCTCTAATAGTTTCTGCTTCTATTTCTTTGCAAGCGTCATTGTACAGTAGTACTTTTCCTTGTCCTGTCTTGCTGCACATTGGAAATCTCTGTTGAGTTCTGCGATTGTCTTTCTTTCTCCTCTGGCTTTAGCTTCTCTGCGTTTCTGGGCAATTTTCAGAGTTTCTTCCGTCATCCATTTTGGCCGTTTTTGCTTTTTCACCTTTTGTAGAGACTTCTCGCTTTCTTCCAACACAACCTTCTTGATGTCATTCCATAACTCTTCCGGAGCTCTGTCATTTTTATCTAAAGCAGCAAATTGATTTTGCAGGCAGTCTTTAAATTCCAGTAGTATATTCTCAAGGTCATATTTTGCTGCATTCATGAGTGGTTTGCTCTTTTTCAACTTTAGCTTGAGTTTGCATACTAGTAGTTGATGATCTGTACCACAGTCAGCTCCAGGTTTTGTCTTTGTTGATGTTAGAGAGCTTTTCCATTGTTGACTTCGACAGACGTATTCAATTTGATTTTTATACAATCCATTGGGTGAAGTCCATGTGTACAGTCGCCGCTTGTGTTGCTGGAAGAAGGTGTTTGAGATGAATAGATCGTTGGTCTTGCAGAATTCTATCAGTCTTTCTCCAGCTTCATTTCTGTTGCCAAGTCCATATTTTCCAACTACTTTGCCTTCTTCTTTGTTGCCAACTTTTGTGTTCCAGTCACCCATGACTATCAGGATATCCTGTTTGCATGTTCTGTCAATTTCAGCTTGTACTTGTTCATAGAACTCTTCAATTTCATTCTCTTCTGCAGCTGTTGTTGGGGCATATACTTGAATTATAGCTGTGCTGACAGGCATTCTTCATAGACAAATAGAGATTAAGCGTTCGCTGACTGCATTGTATTTCATTACAGTTCTTGCAAGTTTCTTTTTTATTATAAATGCAACAAAATTTCTTCTTTGTCTTTCATTTCCAGCATAGTAGACCATGTGATCATCTGATGCAAAGTGCCCGATGCCAGTCCATTTCAGTTCACTGACACCCAACAGATCAAGTTGTACACGTTCCATTTCATTCTTGACCACCTCCAACTTCCCTTGGTTCAGGCTTCGTACGTTCCATGTTCCAATGTGTAAGACATCTTTACAGCGTCTGACTCTCATTTCATGCGCAGCTACATCAGCAGTCAGACTTCCCGAGGGCTTTGATCCAACCACATCATAAATGCTGGCTTTACTCTGAAAAGTCTTCAGCTCTTCCCCAGTAGCTAGTTGAGTGCCTTCCGACCTGGGGGTCTCATCTTCCAGCACCATAGCACAATTTGTTTTGTTGTAACTATCCATTGGGTTTTCATGGCAAGATACAGAAGTAGATTGCCGGGCCTTTCTTCCACGTAGTTTAAGTTTGGTGTTGTTGCCATTGTCACAGAAATGTGATCCTCCGCTGTCAACACTATCCCAATTCTGCTGCTGCCCAGAAGGGTGGTTTGTCTTGGTCTGGCACCTCAGCTGAGACCTGTCCTTCTTGGGAGACCCTGCCAGTAGTTAAACTACCGATAGTTTAGCTCTGATCATCACTGATGCACACAAGCCTTCACAGCATGACAAGCTGCAAACCAAGTGAGAGAAAATATGTATAAAAGCATAGAAAGAAATATGGTGGTAGATACAGTGGGTAGAGACATTTTACCAAAAAAACACACATAAAAAAAGAGCTGCATCATTCAAGGCTTTTGTAAGTGTAAGTGGCAGATTCTGTTACTGATACATGTAAGTAGGAAATTTTCTTAAACTGCACATACACCAGGTGTGTCAGTTAAGGAGCTGGGTTTTGAAACTCAAAGTTGGGCATTTTTTAGGTGTTTTTCACAACCTGAGGATTAAGCACAATTTTCACCTCAAGCTTTCCTCTTAGCTCAGGCCCAAGTAAGAAGTTAGTCCACAGGTATTTTCTTTGAAATAAAGATGTATTTCACCTTTGCAAACTACAGACTACATGCATACATCAATATCTGCCCAAGCCACGTCCAGAATACACCCATTTTAAATGAGTGTCCTAAAATCACTACTTACACTTGCATAGCGATTTACATTTGTAATGACTTTTTCTACAGGTGCAAACCTTCTAGAATCATTTCCTGTATGTGTAGATGTTTCTGGGGCTGGATGGGCACTTATCCGAGTATTTGATAATATATGTGCATATGTGCAGATTGTTACTGGCATATACGTGCACATCATTACACCTGCCTCAGAGCAGGTGGAAATGTGCAGCTTCTTTCCCTGGGGTAATCTGATAAAGGCACACAGGTGCATATTTTGGCTTTATAAGCAGGTGTGATATACATGTCTGTGTGCTTTAACAAGGTACTTTCAATACGTTGCTGGAGGTAGGAGATTCGAAAACATGGCTGTCCCACTGCACTAGGGGACAACTTTTCACTAGGATCCTGGTGAGACGACTTAAGGTCTATGTCCCTTGATCATATTAGATACCATGGGGGTAATTTTACAAGCCTTTTTTGAATACAGTACTGTGTTACAGCAGAAATAAGCACTTCTAAAATTGCCCACAGTCAAACATGCATAAAAGCACACACTACCGAAGCACAGTATAAGGAGGCACCTAGATTTACATGGCAAGTACGCGCCTAAATGTTGGTATTTTAGTCATTTATGTAGCTAAGTGGCAAATGACATGCATAAATGATCTTTTATAGACTGTCAACTAGTGTGAAAGTATGCGCCTTGTTTGCATGATGCATGCTTTGGCTGTGGGTGTGCACATGGGCAGAGTGTGGGCAGAGCATGGGAAGACCACACAAGTTTACACAGATTATAAATTATTATAATTTACGTGCGTTCTTGACAAATGTAGATGTGGGTATTTACATCAGCGCTGTTACTGGTGTAACTGTCCGTACCCGAACTTAAGTAAGCATCTAATTTTCTATATAAAATAGCATTAAAGTAGGTGAATTTTTGCTGCCATAAACTAGGCGTCCTGTTATAAAACTATCCTCCACATGTGTTGGAGGTTCCTGGGGTGGGGTTGTGAAAAACGTGCATGTGCATTTTGGGGGTCATTTTGAGTCGCATTTAGCAGGGATGGACGTCCAATTTGGACGTCTATCCCTGCTAAATGCCAGGGGGCTGATTCCCAACAAAGAGCTCCCCATACATACAGAGGAGATGTGCAGGCAGCTCTGTACAGGGGTGGGCCGTAGGAGGAGAAGAGCAGGCCCGGAGGTGGGACCCTGGCCCAGATGTAAAGGGCTGATTCCGCTGGCGGCCATGTAGCTTGTAGCTTGAACAGGTAACTTATTCCCCTCGGGGGTGGAATAAGTTCCTCTGACAATTGCGGCGGAAGCAGTGAGGACCTGGCAGGAGGTGAGCGGGGGCAGGAAAATCCCCACAGTCCGTTCCCTGCTTTGGGAGGCCTGATCAGGGGTCAAGCAGCGGGGAACTATGTGCAGTAGGAGTCGGCTGGCAGTCGGCACTCCTGTATGGCATCCTGGTGCCATGGCGATGGGATGCCATGGCACTGGGCTCCATGCAGGAGCAGCGGCTGCGTTGTGCAAGGAACAGGCCGGACATCTGGGCCCTCAGATTCAGGGCACGGCCTGCCCGTCCAGGCCTGTTGCACCTGATTCTGCTTCCGTGGCTTTAGAATTGGGTGCAGGACCAGCCCATCCAGATTCTGGACATCTAGATGAGCCAGACGTGCCCCGATGGGAATTGGCTTCAATGCGCGTATTCACTCAAACCTAGGCAGAAACCTTAGTTACATCAGCCTCAGAACAGGTGCAAATGTCTGTGCTTCCTTTCTGGTGAAGTAATTTTATAAGGACAGATAGGCACAACATATGCACTTATGTGCCTTTCATGCATAGGCGTCATGTTATAAAATTAGCTTCCACAAATGGTTTCTTTCTGATAGACAATGCAGTGCTTTTTCTGAACCCTTTTCTAATTGCCTTTAGGAAAGTGAATATAGTATTTTATTTCTTTACCTGATTGCTCTTTGATGACAGGAGGAGAAGCTGGATCTCCGTTTCCCTCAGCGCTATGCTTGTTTTCGCAGCAGGACAAGGCCTCCTGAATAATTTCAATTGCTTCCCTATAATCCATCTGTGTCAAGGCATCCAGAAGTTCCTTTACAGTACCGCCAGAAACCTATGAGAAATGGGATTTTGAGAAGGTGAGGACTTCTTGACATTCTAATCACCAGATGCTGAACCCAGGATTTCTTACTTTGTGAGGATATCTTTACATTTCAATGGTAGTTCCACAGCTCTTGCTAAAGTCCTCTCCTTTGTGTTGCAAGCAGAAAGGCTTTGGAACGCTGTAGCTTCCTCAAGCTTGAGTGCAGCAAGACACTGAAGAGGACTGTTGCTACATTCTCAGCCACCAGATCCACTATTTGTCTATCTTGTTCCACAGAGTACAGAGCTGTAAATTAACAGGGGACTACATGAAAGCTCTTACTGGCTACGGAAAAACTGTTGTTGAGCAGGTGCATTCACAGCTCTGTGCCAGTAACCTGTTGTTGTTATTAAGTACCATCAAGTTGATGCTGACTCTGGCAACCTTGTACATAGTTGTCCTTCTTGTGATTATCCCCTGGTTTTTCTTGGCAAGATGTGACCTGAAGTAGATTCCTAAGGCCTATAAGCTGCGTTTGTTTTATTTAGAATGTGACTTATTAATCTGATCTTTTATTTCATGGTATGGCCTGGAAGCTGTGATCACAATACAATCAAATTTGAGATATAATCACTGGAGAAAGAGTGATAGATAAAACTACTGCAGTGACATATTTTATTATACTCTCTCTCTTTAAAGGTATGAGGAAACTAGTTAGAAGGAAATAAATGGCAAAGATACAAGGATTAAAAAAGCCTGTATGAAACATGGAAATTATTTAAACATATTGCAGTAATTTTATAAGGGCACATAGGCACAACATATGCACAATCAGGGCAGTGGGAGAGGATTTAAAAGAAAGCCCCGTGTGGGCTGCTGCCGCCCTCCACCCCGCCGGCCGTCCAAGCTCCTCCGATTGGGGTAGAAGCGCTTGAGCG
The DNA here is from genome assembly GCA_033557465.1 of Ichthyophis bannanicus. Classification (NCBI taxonomy): domain Eukaryota; kingdom Metazoa; phylum Chordata; class Amphibia; order Gymnophiona; family Ichthyophiidae; genus Ichthyophis; species Ichthyophis bannanicus. The sequence goes on along the minus strand of CM066044.1, from coordinate 234,229,466 downwards.
GGAAACTGTAGGGCCTCGCCAGAGGGCCCTTAGGCGGAGCATAGAGGCGAGGCTGATGATAACCCACCCCGGCACCCTGCAAGAGCGACCTACAGGAACCACACGAACAAGGCACCGAAAGCACCAAGAGCAGATCAAAGAGCACACCGCTAAACGCCGGATCACCACCTGGAACCCAGTGCCAGCCGAGAACCAAAATTCCAAGAGCCTAAAGCCACAAAGACCGATCCAGGGAGCCCCAGCGACCAGGTGATCACAGTAAGCCACAAGCTGTCTGACTGGATAAAACTATGAGATATTATCTAGGCCTGATACTGCCAAATTATTGTTTAGTTTATGCTATAGCGCTTGCCTGATACTGCTGAATTATTGTCAAAGTTTATGCTATACCACTTGCCTATTATACTGACTAGCACTCTCTCTAGTGCTGTCTTTCACATCAAGCTACAGGTGTACTATCTACCTTACACACTGCCGGTCGAACTGGTCGCAGGTACCTCAATTAGAAACACAAAGAGACGCCCTACCCAAGTGCCTCAAACAGTTTTTGCCTTCTCTTAGGTCTGCTCCACAGTGCTCTCACCCTCACATCCTCCCACAATCTCAAACCAGTCCTACAAGGCTCAGGGAGGAGGTGGTCTAGCTTCCCCCACCAACCAGCATCCGGGGCTAGGCGCGTGCCAGGCCCACATCTACTCTACATCTCCCTTCAGCAGACCAAGCCGTCCCAGCAAGAGATGCATACACTCCCACACAACCTGAAATGTGCCCTTATAAATGCACGCTTGGTCCGGAAAAAATGGCCAGCCGTTGCCAACCTAGTAGCCGCCCATGACCTAGGCATCCTACTAGTCACTGAGACATGGTTGTCCACATCAGACACAGTCCTCCTTCATCAACTTGTCCCCCCCCCCAATTTCGTCATCCATACCTGCCACAGGGCAGATCGTAGAGGTGGAGGAGTACTCATTCTGACCAAAACAGAGGTCCAATTCCAGTTGGTCTCCACCAGCAGCATCACGCACCTCGATGCCATCACTATAGCCAACAAGCTCAGCACCATCAACGTTATCTACAGAGCTCCCTCTCCTTCCCCAGAGGACCTATCAATAATAATCGATCTTTCCTGCAACTCCAAGAACCTGCATACACCAAACTGGGTGATGGGCAATTTCAGCCTCCCTGCTCTCCAAGACACCCACGCCAAGGCCTTCCTTGAAGCTCTTAACAAGCTGGGATTTATACAGATAATTGACACACCCACCAATGTAAAGTGAAATGTCCTGGATCTGTTATTCGCCCTACAATCAGCCCTGGACCCGAAGCACGACCTTGATCTATCCATCAGTCCTGTACCATGGTCTGACCACAGACTGATAAGATTCCAGATGCCAACACACCCTGACCATAGTAGCACCCAGCCCTCACTCAAGGCTCCCACAGTATCATCAAGGCGTTTCCGGCCATTCAACAAGGAAGAGATCCTGAACAGAGCCCAGCCTCTCCTAAATCCCCCACCTCACAACCTCAATGAGATGATCTCCATGTGGAACACGAGCCTGGATGCCATTGTACACCGATCACCCACAAATAAGCCATTTGGAAGAAGACAGAATGCCCCGTGGTATTCCCCCGAGCTTCGGACATCACTTCTCCACCTTAGAAAGCTCAAGAGACACTGGTGTTGCTCACAGACAACTGAGAACCATGAGTCATACCTTACTCATCTAGGAAGGCACCGTGCAACAGTTTCAGCAAGAATGAAGCAATTCCATGCAGAGTTATTGCAGTGCTCCCTAAATAAACCACACAAGCTTTTTAACATAATCAAGTCTCTAACAAAAGATCCATCCTCCACTCAACCTAGCCTCCCTGACCCACAGGAATACGCCGACTACTTGCAGGCCAAAACAAGCAATTCCGGGGAGACCACAAACCCCCCTCTCTCGCTGGGGACACACCACGGAACCCCACCACCCACCCTGACTCTGGACATGAAGGACACCCGCGACTTCATCATCACCTTCTCGGCCCCAACTGAGAAAGGCATTCAAGACATCATCACAGCCATAAACACTACCACAGCTCCGAACGACCCCTGCCCAGCATTTTGGGTAAAATCTCTGCGTGGCGACCTCAGCCCTTTTCTGGCCAAACTCATGGAGCTATCACTCTCGACTGGGACCTTCCCTCGAAGCCTCAAGCAAACAGCCATCAGACCTCTGCTTAAGAACAACAAGTTAGACCCAGCTAAGGCGGATTCCTACAGGCCAATCTCGAGCATCCCGCTCCTGGCAAAAATTATTGAGAAGGTCGTCCAACAGCAACTTCATCACCACATCGAGACAAGCGCACTCCTTGACCCGTGCCTGCATGGATTCAGAGAGTCTCATGGTGTGGAGACTCTATTGACCACTCTTTTCAGCTCGTTGACCATCGGATTGGACAACATCAAACAAGGGTTTGCTTTGATCTTCATGGACATTGCTGTGGCCTTTGACTCCATCAGCCATGAGATACTCCTCACACGCCTCAAGGAGAAGGGCATCCTCGGGACAGCACTAACCTGGTGCCAGTCATACTTAACAGATAGATGGCAGCATGTCCGTACTGGCTCCACCACCTCCAAATCTTTCCCGCAAGAGAAAGGTGTCCCACAGGGATCTTCACTCTTGGCCCTACTGTTCAACTTATAAATGCAGCCCATTTGCGAGCTCATCCGCTCTTTCAATATTAACTGCCTGGTCTATGCCGATGACGTTCTGCTTTACATGCCTATCTCAACCGAACATCCAGATCTCTCACCACTGACATCCTGCTTTGATGTCGTTACGGACTGGCTACACACACAGTTGCTCAAGATAAACTTCAAGAAAACAGAGGTCCTCTTTATCACCAGAAACCCAGCATTCACTCCATCCACCGCTCTGAAGGTATGAGATGCTGAGCTCCTCAGAAAACCCACTGTACGGTACCTAGGGGTCATGCTAGATCAACAGCTCAACATGAAAGCCCAGGTGAGCAACATGGTTAAAGCGGTCTACCACAAAATACGGATGCTTCGTCACCTACGACGGCTGCTTGAGCCAGATGACTTCCGGACAGTCTATCAAGCCGTAGTAATCCCGCATTTTGACTATGCCAACATTATACTACACGGACTCCCGAAGAGCACGCTGAATCCTCTACAGCTTGCGATGAATGCAGCCGCCAGATTATTGCACGGGGCCTCCAGGAGAAAACACATAACCCCAATACTGAAGCACCTACATTGGCTACCGGTCCACTGCAGGCTCTCCTTTAAAGCTTTACTAATGACCTTTAAGGCCATCAACAGGTGCTCCTCCATCTCCCTCACAGGCCTCATCCAGCCCACCCCTCTCAACAGAACTAGGAGAGCAGCCACCGCCAACACCCTGGTACTCCTGAAGGAAACTACGAAATGTGCACAGTCAACCAGAAAGAAGAAATTAGACCTTACCTGCTAATTGTCTTTCCTTGAGATCTCTCCGGGCCAGTCCAAGAACATTAGGGTTGTCAACCTTCTCCAGCAGCTGAGGACTAAATTCTGAAGTTTTGCTGACATGCTATCCGGCTCCCCCTGCTGGCCGAACCTCAGTCTTTCAGTCCTCAGCAGCTGAGGGCGGAGAGAGGTGCTGGGAGCCCCAGAGACCATCAGTCCGCCTCCGGAGCCGAGTACACTCTACCGCTAGCAGCGGGAGCGAGTGACCTGAGAAGGGCTATTCAGCGCTTTAGCGGGCAGTGTGTCAGGTACGTCTAAACCGGACGGTTCAGGTCAGTCAGATCGTGGGGTGATTTCTGCGGCACTCTTCACTACCGTTACCAAGGACGCACCTGCTGCCAGGCCTGGCCCGGAGAGAAGAAGAGGAAAAGAGCCTTTGCGCTATATGCACCCACATGCTGGAATGCACTCCCACCGGCCAACCGCGCCATCACTGACCTCACCCAGTTTCGGAAGGTGCTGAAGCACCATCTGTTCCTCTTACACTTCACCGACCAAACTGACATCTCACAGCCAGCCACACCCAGGAGTAAGGTTGTCATCCCCTGCACAGCCCCACACTCTAGACCACGAGACACCCGACAGGTAGAAGGTATTCCTACTTTGACCTGTCAATCTGTACATAGTTAAACAAGTCTGTAAGTAATTTGTGAGCTGCCCCTGTCACCTGTGACAGTCAGCCTGCCTGTACATAGTTACCCTGTTAGCCCATGTAAAAATCCCTGGTCTCTGTAAATCCAGTGTGGGCCCTGCGTGCACTGCACAAGTTTGTTGACTGTACACCGCACTGATTTGAAAGAGAGCGGTATAGAAAAGACATTAAATAAATAAATAAAATGAATAAATATTATCTTGGAAGCCCAGATAAAACGTATTGGACAAATTAAAAAAGGTTGAAGGAAAAAGCAGGCATATGCCAATGAAGGAGGCTATTATAGCCATAAAGACATCTTTTAAATCTTTTAAATAATGGCAATCAGGACAAATGAGGAAAATAGAAAGGCACATACAGTGCATTGCAAAAGTATTCAGCCCCTCTGTGTTTGTCTTGTTTTGTCGCATTACAACCTGGAATTAAAATGGAGTTTTGGGGATTAGCAGCATGTGATATACACAACTTGCTTATGAATTTGAAACTGCAAAATATCGTTTATTGTGACACAAACAATAAATAAGACAAAAAAAAATTTAAAGCAGGAGTGTGCATATGTATTCACCCCCCAAAGTCAATATGTTGTAGAGCCACCTTTTGCTGCAATTACAGCTGCAAGTCTCTTGGGGTATGTCTCTATTAGCTTAGCACATCTAGCCACTGGTATTTTTGTCCATTCTTTAAGGCAAAATTGCTCCAACTCCTTCAAGTTAGATAGGCTGCTTTGGTGTATAGCAATTTTCAAGTAATGCCACAGATTCTCAACTGGATTGAGGTCTGGGCTTTGACTAGGCCAATCCAAGACATTTAAATGTTTCCCTTTAAAGCAGCTTTAGCAGTATGTTTAGGGTCATTGTCTTGTTGGAAACTGAACCTCCGTACCAATCTCAAATCTCTGGCAGACTGAAAAGTTTTCCTCAAGGATTGCCCTGTATTTAGTACCATCCATCGTTCCTTCAATTCTGACCAGTTCGTGTCCCTGCCAATGAAAAACATCCCCACAGCATGATGCTGCCACCACCATGTTTCACTGTGGGAATGGTGTTCTCGGGATGATGGGAAGTGTTGGGTTTGTGCCACACATGGTGTTTCGCACGATGGCCAAAAAGTTAAATTTTCGTCTCATCAGGCCAGAGAACCTTTTTCTAATGTGGTTACTTATTTCTTTCTTTAAGCAATGACTTTTTTCTGGCCACTCTTCCATAAAGTTCCACTCTGTGGAGTGTATGGCTTAAAGTGGTCCTATGGACAGATTCTCCCATCTCTACTGTGGATATCTGCAGCTACTTCAGTGTTATCCTTGGTGATTTTGTGGCATCTCTGATTAATGCCCTCCATGCACCGGTCTGTGAGTTTTGCTGGGCAGCCTTCTCTTGTCAGGTTTGCAGTGGTGCCATATTCTTTCTATTTTGTTATAATGGATTTAATGGTGCTCTAACCACTAGGCTACTCCTCCACTCTTTTGTCATCAATGGAGGAAACCTGGCAACTTACAATGAACATCAGTAAATTGCCACTTACATGTGTATCTGAGCTAATTTTGCAAACCTAGATTTGCAGATGCTCTTTAGAAATTACAGAGGACTATCTTGACCCATTTCAATTCGGAGAGTGAAGAGTTTAATGGGGATATCCCCTTAAATCTACCCTCTAAAGGGATGGCCAGAAGGAGCACCTTTTAAATCCCTATTTGTGGCTTACAACAGGTATAAATCCAGATGTGAAAAACTTTGGGTTATATATGCATTCAATGTAAGAAATGGGGAATGCGAGTGTGGATTTTTGTCTCACTCACGCCATGCCCTGACACATCCCCATCTACTTTTGACATGGTATGGGCATCTACATATAAAAATGAACCCTTTCTAAAATGGCGATTTCCACCTGGATGCAATTTTCACATTAAGCTGTCATATCGACATGTGTAAATCATGAATAAAGCTCCTAAAAATACTGCCCTTTGTGTTTGGATTTTCAGAAGGCATCTGATAAAGTCTCTTATGAGTGACGACTCAGAAAATTAAAAAATCATGGGAAAGGAGCTTACTGTGGACTGGCAACTGTTTAAAATATAAAAAGTAGGACTAAACAGTTTTCCCAATGGAAACAGATAAGGAAAACATTTTGGTCACACTGCTTATTTTCTTTCCTTGTGACCTATCAGACAAGCCTGAATGCATTAGTTTTGTTTCCCTACCAGCAGATGGAGATAGGACAACTAGATTGGTGACACCACCCTGTACAGGGTCCCATGCAGCCTCAACTCTCCGGTATTCCCATAACAAAGCACTCAATAACCGAGTTGAGGGGGAGGGTGGCTCAATAATGACTCCTAAATGCCACATGTCCTCAGGAACCCTTGAGGCCACCAGGAGAAAGAAAACTTTAAAACGAGTTATTTTTCTGAGATCAGCCTGAAACAGTAATTGGGTTGGTTCTTGGACTGATCTGAAAAGAGTCAAAGAAAGAAAATTAGCCGGTAAGACTTAATTGTTCCTTCCTTATGTCCGACCAGATCAGTCCAGAAACATGAAATATACCCAAACTCCTCTCAAAGCAGGTGGGATCCTGATAATCTTGCTGCTTGGACACTTGCCCAAAATGCAATATCCTTACTGGATGGCGCATCTAAATGCTATTGCTTGGCAAACAAATGAAAAGAAGAACAAGTAACGTTCACTAGTGAAACTGAGCTACACTGCCCATGAGAAACGTTGTGCCTAGCTTGAATATCTTCAGGGACAGAAAGACCCTTAGAGATACAGGAAGAAGAAATGACTTCTTTCAGTCAGCAGGCTATAGTAGCGACTTTGCTCTTCTTCAGCCCATTGAACAAGATGAAAAAATTATCTGAATTTCTGAAGCTATTCATAATGTTCAGTAGCATTCTGTACACATTCACTAGGTAGAGCTCTTGAAACCTTCTCTGCCACAACAAACTTCTTAAAAGCTGACTGGAAAACTGACTGGTTAAGATGGTAAGAGGATACTACCAGATCCTTATATATTTCATTCTGCAGGAAGGGCAAAATTATTGGGATCAACATGCAGAAAGGGGTGGACCATGTCTTGCTACACCATTCCTCAAATATTCTTCATACACTGATGTAAGACAGGGAGGTGAACCTTTTACCAGATGGCCAATTTTATTTATTTATTTAATTTATTTATTTACATTCTCTTATATACCGCGCTATTCTGCATCAGTGCGGTTTACATTGAACAAACTAAAATTACATTGAACAGGGCATTATAACTTGGAGATAACTATTTTACAGGGAACATGGGCTATGGAGGGTTAAGTGGCTTGCCCAAAACCACAAGGAACACCAGTGGGACTAGAAACCCCAGTCCTTCCGGCCCAAGGTTGCTGTCCTCTAGTGGGATTTGAACCCCCGACCTTCCGGCCTGAAGTACCTTGCTCCAACCACTAGGCCACTCCTCCACTCCATTTTGGTCAGGGCCAAGGACCCCACTGCAAGACTCTGCTCAGCTTGGGAAGTGATCCTTCCCAGACTGTAACCCCAAAAGCAGTCTCCCTATGTCCCGCTTTGAGAAGCATTGTGAGGACCTCCTCTGAATGGCCTCTCTCCCTCAGGGGTCTCCCTCTCAATAGCTAGCCTGTAAAATAGAATGGAGATAGACAGTCCAAAAAACTCTGACCCAGAACCAGGGGATCTCTCAACTTCAGACTCATCAGTTTAATGTACCATGGTTGTCTGGAGCAATCTGGGGACACAATCCTCTGGTGTACCGGTCCCATGCGTGGTCAAGATGGGAAAAAGTACAAGAGACTGTAAAGAGGCCATGACTGCATCAGTGTGTCCACCCCTGTGGATCCCTCTCCCTTCTTCGACCGAAGAATCAAGAAAACATGGCGATTTTCTGTGTTGTGATGGGATCCATTAGAGGTACACCTTATCAGCGTATGATGAAGGATGAGGCCATGCTTACTAGTTCCCAGTCTCCTGGGTCCATGGTGTGATGACTCAGATAATCAGTTTGAATATTTTTCATTCCCGCAATGGGGGCAGCAGAAAGTGACTGCAGGTGTTTTTCTCACACTTGAATGCTTATTGCTGCAGACTTACTACAGGGAGGTTAAGTTCTCCTGTCAGAAGAATAGGCAGGCACTCCTCTTTTTTCTGTAGAAAGAGGATCAAAAGAAGGGGGGAGAAAACCAGAGATCTCCAGTTTTAAATACTACTGCAACCAGAGGGCCAATGTGGTCAGAACCAAGGAAGTCTGGCCCAACCATTAGGCAAGATTAGACGGGTGCCTAGGGCAGCAGCTTCTGAAAGGCAGTAAAAAGAAGCAGCAGCAGTCAAACAAACGCTCATAGAGCATCACCACATTATTTTACCTGCAGGAGCAGTGGGCACACACATACAAGCAAAACACAGTTTGATATTTAGAAGTATGATGTCCAATTATGCATTTTTACCTGACTGTTGTGGGAGAGGTGGTGTTTCAATGATCAAGACTGTTGAGTTTAATTATCAAAATCTTGGGAGTGGGAGGGGATGCGTAAGGGCGAAGGTTTACCAAGGGTGCCACTGGCCAAGGACTCCACTCCAACAACCAGTTCAATGGAGGGAGTGATCCTAACCAGACTGTAACCCCCAAAAGCAGTCTCTGTATGTCCAAATAGACTAAGCTATACTGCCTACAATATGCTGGAGACAGAGAATACCAGAGATCCAAAGTTGCATGGGGCCCTAGATATGGTGATGTCAGCAATCAAGTTCTGTCTCTTGTCTGCTGGTAGGGGAGCAAAACCCATGTATCTGGACTGGTTTGGTGGGATGATAAGAAAATAGTGCATGGTTTCTGTAATTTCTGCTGGGACTGGTGTAGTTTAGCATTCACTGATGATTTGGAAAAGAGCAACAAGTGAAATGATCAGATCAGCAGGTAACATAAAAATATTCAAAGTAGGTAAAATACAAGCATACTGTGAGGGACTGCAGAAGGAGACTGCCAGCCTGGAGAAGTGGGTGTTGAAATGGCAGACGAAATTTACTGTGGACAATTGCACCTAGGGAAAAACAATCCTACCCCGCTATCTGCCTTGCCGGTATTCCACCTCTGCCCCCACTGCACGCAGAGTCGCTGTGCGTGCTGCGGGTGACGGAGGCATGACAGGGGCAGAGAGTGGCTGGGCCAGCCCCCGGACATACAGGGCTGATTCCAGTGACAGCCCTATATGTCTGGGGTTCGCTGGGAGATGCCCTGCTTATTCCATCTCTGAGATTAAATAAGCGTGGGCCCCCCCCCCGAAACGTGGCCAGCAGCCCCCTCTGAGCCCAGCAGCCCTCCTCCCCAGGAGCAGCAGACAGCACATGGTGGATCGCCGCCACCTAATCCAGGCCCTGGCTAACCTTATTGGGGGTTGCGCGGCAGGGTGAAAGGCATCAGGGATGTGGCGGACTGGCTGGGAGGTGGTGTGAACATCTTCCGGCAGTTGCAGGGGCACACCTGGCCATCCTCGGGCTTGATTCTGAATGCCGCGGGAACATTTCGCTCCTGCATTTCAGAATTGGGTCCAAACAAGCCTGTCCTGCTCAGGACCGTCTGGAGGGCCCAGACATGCCCCTTCCTGAATCGGGGTCCATGGCTACTTATAGAATGTATTCTGTATTAGGAATCAGCAGTCAGGAAAAGGATCTTGGAGTCACTGTAGACAATACACTGAAATCCACAGTTAAATGTGTCATGGTGGTGCTCAAAAAAGCAAACAATGTTAGGAATTATTTGGAAAGAAATGGAGAATAAAACTGAGAATAACATTATGCCTCTGTAAAGGGCCCTGGTGTGACTGCACCTTGAGTATTGAGGGTAATTTGATAATACGGTGTCACAATTATGGCAGTCAACATGTGCCTACTTCAAGCCTATTTTATAAGGACAAGTAGGTGCCTACTTGTCTTTAAATAATAATAGGGTAAGTGGCAGAGATCGTGCCTTAAATTCATGTGTGGTGATATTTACACTTGTTCTATAGCAGCTGTAAATGAACACGAGTAAAATTTGCAAGCCGGCATGTAGAGTAAGGGACACTGAGACCAATTTTCAAAATGACCAATATTCAAACCACCATGGTGCTTGAATATTGGCAGGATATTCAGCGACATTATCTGGATAGGAGCTGTTGCTGCATGTCTGGGCTGAGCGGGACTAACCAGAAAAACAGTGACTATCTGCTTAGCGGTGAGTTTCAGCTGTCACTTATAGGGCTTAAAGCATAGGACAGCTCAGGGGTGGCTCTATAATGAGCCCGAGTGAGGCGGTGGCCTCAGATGGCAACTTTTTGGGGGTGACAAAATATGCCCTCAAAAAGGCCACCACACTTTGCCTTCAAAATTTAAACAAAAAAAGGCTGGACAAGCTGCTGCCACTGCTTCTCAGCAGAGGCAGAATCAACCATCCTGCTGCCCCCCTTCTGTTGTTTTACAGGTGTCCCAGCTCACCTTTGCAGAGCCGCAAGAAGAACAGCATCTCTCTTCTTTCCCGTGGCTCTGTAAAAGTTGAGCCCACTGACGCTGACGCTGAGGATAAAAGAGGCATTTCCTGTCTCACGGGCTTGGACTGGAAATCAGCTGAGGAGGTCTGGGGTGGGGCTTTGGCTAGGAGGGGGAGGTTAGCGCTGGAAATAGTCTAATTGAGGGAGTTATGACTTGTAATGGGTTGATGGGTGGGGACTAGGACTGGAAATAGGCTGATCGGGGGGCTAGGACTGGTAATGGGCTGATTGGGGGTGGGGGTAGGACTGGTAAAGGGCTGATGGAATGGCTATCACTGGAAATGGGGTGTTGAGGGGGCTAGAACTGGAAATTGGCGCTTAAGGGAGGTTAGGACTGGAAATGGACTACAACTGGAAATAGGCTGATCAGGGTGGGCTAGGTCTGGAAATGGGCTTATCGGGGGGGGGGGGTTAGGACTGGTAAAGCACAGTTACTTATCTGTAACAGGTGATCTCTGGGAACAGCAGGAATAACTCTTCACATATGGGTACGTCGGTACCGACGGAGCCTGCGTGGGAACGCTCCCCAGCTTCCCAAAAAGGAAAGCTTTTGGGAGCATCCCACAGCGCCTGCGCGCTGCCTTCCCGCCTTTCCTAACCACCTCTCCTCAGTTCGAGTTTAAAGCTGAGACAATAGAGAGAGAGAGGAAAGGAAATATAGAAAAAGAGATACAACTCCTAGGGGAGGTGGGAGGGTTGTGAAGACTTATTCCTGCTGTTCCCAGAGATCACCTGTTACAGGTAACTGACTGTGCTATCTCCAGGAACAAGCAGGAATGAGTCTTCACATATGGGGACTCCCTAGCTAAGATGCCTGGGAGATCCCCAAGGATATGAGACCCTGGGAAGGGTTCTACATCCTCCTATGGATCTCAGGCATCCATCCAGGGAAGGAGGGTAGGAGTTGTTTAAGAATGGAACAGGTGTTTGAGGACAGCCTGACCAAACAAGGCATCCTGGCGGGAGTCCTTGTCCAAGCAGTAATGGGCTGTGAAGGTATGAACCGAGGCCCAGGTGGCTGCTCAACAGATCTGGTCGATGGACACAGAATTTAGATGAGCCATAGAGGTGGCCGTGGCCCTCACATTATGAGCTGTGACATGGCTCTCCAGAGAAAGGCTCTTACTCTGGTAGGCGAAAGAAATACACTGAGCAATCCAATTGGACACTGTTCTCTTAGAGACTGGAAGGCCCAAATGAGAAGGATCAAAAGCAACAAAAAGCTGGGAAGACTTTCTATGTTGCTGTGTCCTTTGTAAGTAAAAAGCAAGAGCTCTTTTACAATCCAGAGTATGAAGATTCTTCTCTGTACTGGATGCATGAGGAGCTGGAAAAAAGACAGGTAAATATAACTCTTGATTAAGATGAAAAGGTGAGACCACTTTAGGCATAAAGTGTGGATTTGTCCTAAGGACTACCTTATCATGATGGAACCTTGTATAAGGTGGATTAGCCACTAAGGCCTGCAGTTCACTGATGCAGCGAGCTGAAGTGACTGCAATGAGGAAAATAACCTTCCAGGAAAGAAATTTCAAGGAGGTAGTGGCTAAGGGTTCAAAAGGTGGCTTCATAAGCTGACCAAGAACCAAATTTAAGTCCCATGCCACCGGAGGAGGCCTAATGGGAGGTTTAGTTAAAGTTAGGCCTCTCATGAATCTTGCAATGAGAGGATGAGAGGAAATAGGTTGTCCATTGATGGGCCTAAGGGATGCTGCAATAGCACTCAAATGGACTCTTACTGAATTTGTCTTAAGTCCTGCATTGGAAAGATGCAGGAGATAGTCTAACAGAGAATTTAAAGGTAGTGCTAGAGGGTCAAGACCCTTTTCAGCACACCAAATGGAAAATCTTTTCCATTTAAAAGCATAGGAACGCCTGGTGGAAGGTTTTCTAGAAGCATGGAGGATATCCTTCACCTGCTGAGAAAGATTCAAGCCTTGAAGGTCTAGGCCTTCAGTAACCAAGCTCTGAGGTGAAGGGACTTGGGGTTTGGGTGTCACAAAGTCCCTTCCTCCTGGGACAGAAGGTCTGGAGCAGTTCCCAAGTCCAGGGAGGGGGCTTGGGAGAGATGTAGAAGTAGAGGGTACCACACTTGGCGTGGCCAGCGTGGAGCTATGAGGATCATAGATCCTTGATCCCTCTGGAGTTTGAACAGAGTCTTGGGAATCAAGGGAATGGGTGGAAATGCATACAGGAAGACCTGACCCCAATGAAGGAGGAAGGCATCCTTGGCCTGAACTCCCTGACATGGAATTCTGGAACAGAACTGGGGAAGTTTGGCATTCCACGGACTTGCAAAGAGGTCTATGTCAGGGGTTCCCCATTCTTGGAAGATTCTGAGTACCTGATCCATGTGCAGGGACCATTCGTGTGGAAGCAGAACTCGACCGAGTCTGTCTGCCCAAGAGTTTTGGACTCCTGGGAGGTATACTGCCAGGAGATGGATTTGATGCTCTCTGGCGAAAGCCCACAATCTTAAAGCTTTGTTGCAAAGCGACAGAGAGCCAGTTCCTCCTTGTTTGTTTATGTAAAACATGGCTACTTGATTGTCCGTATGAATGAGGACTGTCTTGTAGCTGAGGAGGGTATGAAAGACCTTGAGAGCTAGAAAAACTGCTCAAAGCTCCAAGTGGTTGATATGAACAGAGGTGTCCTGTGGGGACCAAGTGCCTTGAGTGGAGAGGTCCTGTAGATGGGCTCCCCAACCTGTTTGGGAGGCATCTGTTGTGAGGTTGCTTGTGGCAACAACTGTTGGAAGGGGGACCCCAGCAACAAATTTTGAGTGGACTTCCACCATTGGAGAGACCAAAAGAGACGTTTGGAGGTTGCTATTTGGTCTGAGAGAGCTCCTGAAGCTTGAGTCCACTGGGTGGACAAAGTCCATTGAGCTGCTCTCATGTGTAGGCGAGCATAGGGTACCACATGCACTGTGGAAGCCATGTGGCCTAGCAGTTGTAGCATCTCCCGGGCAGTTAAGTGGCTCTTTGACTAAATCTGGGAGGCTAACTGCACTAGACGTTGGCAACGGGCCTGAGGAAGGTAGGCCCTTGCAGTAGTGGTATCCAACCAGGCCCCTATGAATTCTAGGGACTGAGTAGGGATGAGCTGAGACTTTGGGAGGTTTACCACAAGTCCCAGATACTGCAGAATGCGCCTTGTGCGGTCCAGGGAAATCTGGGCCTCTGACTGAGATGGAGCTCGGATGAGCCAGTCGTCCAGGTATGGGAAGACAAATATTCCCAGAGTGCGTAGAAATGCAGCAACTATTGCCATGCATTTGGTGAACACTCTTGGAGCAGAGGCCAGACCAAAAGGAAGCACTCTGCATTGGTAATGTTTTCCTTGGAAAAGAAAATGTAGGAATCTTCTGTGAGATGGATGGATGAGGACATGTGTGTACGCATCCTTGAGATCTAGAGAACAAAGCCAATCCTGACTTTGAAGGTATGGAAGGAGAGTGCCCAGAGAAAGCATCTTGAACTTATTTATTTATTATTTATTACAGTTTCTTATATACCGCGCTATTTAGAATCAGCGCGGTTTACATCATAACAACAACGACCATAACGACAAACTGTCAGGTTTTACATTGAACAGGAGTACAAACTTGGATAACTGGGTTAACTATATACATAATCTATCTACAATGCAGTGTGAGGGCATTCCTTGCATAGAAATTTGTTCAATTCTCTGAGATCTAAGATGGGTCTGGTATCCCCCTGTCTTCTTTGGAATGAGAAAATAGGGGGAGTAGAACCCTGACCCTTGTTGAAGAAGAGGAACTTCTTCTATTGCCCCTTGGGCAAGAAGGGTAGTCACCTCCTGACCTAGAAGGTCGAGAAGAGATGTGGGAGAATTGAAGTGTCTCACCATGGTGTGGGGAGGAAGGTCTGAGAAATGAAGCTTGTAGCCCTCTCTTATGATGGAGAGGGTCCACTGCTCTGATGTGATTTGCTCCCATCTGGGAGCAAAATGAGCTAACCTTCCTGGAATGGTGAGAGGTTCTGGCTGTTTTAGAGCCAGAAAGGCTAAGTTCTCTAGCATCAAGTCAAAAACGCTGAGGAGGTTGGGACTGCTGAGTTGCAGCAGCCCCTGTAGACTTAGGCCTGGCCTGCTTAGGTTGCTGACGCTTAGTGGCAAAGCGACCTGTAGAAGATTGTTGGCCAGAAGTAGAAGGAAATCTGCCCTTTTTGAAAAAAGACTTTTTAAAAGTCTTTTTTCTTGGCAGGAATGGAGGTTGACTTTGAAAGTCTATCCAGAGCAGAGTTTTCTGCATCCATTTGGGTGGCTTTTATTTGCCACTCTTTGCCAAATAGATTTTCACCTGTACAGGGAAGATTTCCTAAGCCATCTTGAACCCAGGATTCTAAATCAGAAGCCTGGAGCCAAGCAATTCTGCGAGCAGCTATGGCAATGCCTGAGGCTCTGCTGGCACCTTCAAAGGAGTCAAAGGCTGCCCTGTTGGAAAACTTTGAAATGTCTTGAGTATGCTTAAGCCAAATGAGGAATTCCTCCCTTTTATCTTCTGGAAGAAATGGGAGGAAAGTGTGCAGCTTTTCTGCAACTTCTTTTAGAAACATACCCATGTAAAGACTATATGAGTTGATTCTGGCAATAAGCATACTGGCTTGGAAGATTTTCCTACCAAAAGCATCCAAGGTCCTGCATTCTCTTCCTGGAGGAGCAGAAGAGTGTCTCTTTGTACTCTTTATCCTCTTCATAGCTGACTGCACCACAATGGAATGGTGAGGAAGTTGAGTTTTTTGAAATCCAGGACAGGGAGGGACACGATACATAGTGTCCAATCTGCGAGAATGAGGAGAGAGAGTGAGAGGAGTCTCCCATAAATCAATCATGTGTTCATAAAGAATCTCATGAATTGGTAAGGTGACTGCCTCTCTAGGAGCCTTAGAATATCCTAAAATATCTATTTTTTTTTGCTCTAGGCTCTGATTCAGAGGTTACTGAAATAGAAAGACCTTTAGCTACTTCTCTTATGAAGTCTTGAAAGGACAAGTCCTCTGGAGGAGACATTCTTCTTTTTGGAGAAGGCGGCTCTTCAGGAAGGGCTATGGATACTTCAGGAGATTCATCTGATGTATCAGAATCACCATAGGAATCAAAGTATCGCCTGTCAGGGTGCTCTTCTAACGCTCAATACGCGTATCGAGCAGTATCGACATCGGGCGTCCTCGGTACCGGATCGGTACCGATAAGCAGCCCTGGACAAGGAACCGCTGCAGCCGGTATCCTGGTCGATGTCGATGCAGTCGGTACCGGTATCGGCGCTGGTGCCGGTACCGGAGCCGATACCGACAACAGAGTTTGTTGTGGTACCAGCGGCGTCGCAGCTTGAATGAAGGCCGTGATAGCCTGCTGCATGGACAGAACATTCTGATCCATCGATGCCATGAATGCCTGGAATTCGGTACCGGGAGATTGTGCTGGTACCCCAGAGCATTCTAACAGGTGATCGGTCGAGGCCGTGCCATCGATGTCAACCTGTAACCCCATAGGAGGAGCTTTGGAAGCCGGAGCTTCCCGCCGGGGTTGTTTTGCTGGTGCAGGATCCTCGAGGGCAAGCCCGGAGGCATCTCGATGCTTAGAGGGAGATCTACCCTTCGAGGACCTGCTAGATTTATATTTGGTTACCTGAGATCCATCAGGAGAAGAAGACCTGGAAGATGTCGATGCTACCGACACTGCATCAGCGGGAAACAGCACATGGAGCTTAGCTGTTCGGTTCTGTAAACCCCGTTTGGACATTAGAGAGCAGGACGGGCAATCCGGAATGGTGTGTTCAGGACCCAAACATCTAAGGCACCATTCATGGGTATCTGTAACAGAAATAGCATCGCTACACTTAGTGCATTTCTTGAACCCAGAGGCTGGTTTTTCCATGAGGGGAATTTTCTTGTGGGCCCTGAGGCCCAAGAGGAAAAATACACTAAGTGAGGAAAAGTATAGATTTTTTTTTTTTTTTAAAGAAAGAAAGAAAAAGACCGGCGGTACCGGTCCGGAGTCGGGGAAGGCAGACACGTGACCAAAGAAATAAAATAAAATAAAGAACTTCTTCAGCGGTGAAGGGCTCGACCTGCTGGCTCCGTGGTAAAGAAGAACTGAGGAGAGGTGGTTAGGAGAGGTGGTTAGGAAAGGCGGGAAGGCAGCACGCAGGCGCTGTGGGATGCTCCCAAAAGCTTTCCTTTTTGGGAAGCTGGGGAGCATTCCCGCGCAGGCTCCGTCGGTACCGATGTACCCATATGTGAAGACTCATTCCTGCTTGTTCCTGGAGATTGGGCTTATCAGGGGGAGTTAGAACTGGCAATGGGCTTATCGGGGGTGGGGGGCTAGCACTGGAAATGGGCTGATCAGGGGCTAGTACCGGAAATAAGCTAGGACTGGTAATGGACTGATTGGGGGGGCTAGGATTGGAGTGGGCTGATAAGGGGGACAGGACTGGAAATGGGCTGATGGGGGGGAGGAGAGAGCTGCTGGCAATGGAAGAAGACTGGGGGATAGAACTGGAAATAGGCTGATGGGGGGAGGGGAGGAGAGTGATGCTGGCCCTGGAAGAAAATTATGGGCTAGAGCTACAAATGGGCTGATGCAGGGGGATGGGAGAATAGGACTGGAAGGGAGCAAATGCTGAGAGGGTCTGCCAGGGGAAGGAGGGGGCAGGAAAGGAGATGACATGGGGAGGGGGGAGGTGGGGGCTGGAAGGGAGCTGACACCTGGGGATAGTACTGAAAAGGGACTGAAAGGACACTTGGGAATGGGACTGGTAGGTGTCTGGGTAATGGGAAGGAGACTGGAAGGGAGGGGACACTGGGGCTGGAAGGGAGCTGACATGTGGGCATGGCATTGGAAAGGGGATGGACAGAGGGTAAGGTGACTGGAAGGGAGCTGATGGGAGGGGCGGGTGGCACAGAGTGAAGTGAGCTGATACCTGCAATGATATTTGGACTAGAAGGGGCTGGACAGTGGGGCAGGAGGGGGACTGGAAGGGAACAGATACCAGAGGAAGTCCTGGGAATGCAAGGCTATTGACATTGGAAAGTACTGGGAGGGGAGGACTGAAAAGGGGGCTACTACTTGGGAGGGTTACTGGGACTGGAAATAGTCTGATGGAAGGAAGTGAAGAAAACAAAAGAAGAGATAAGAAATGGCAGATGGACCAAAGACCAGAGAACTAAGAGAAGACAGGAAAGCAGAAGCCTCAGATCGGGACCAGCATGATCAGAGAATAAAACAGACAACAAAGGTAGAAGAAATAATTTTCTTTTCTTTTTTTTTTTTTTACTTTTCAAATCCTCTTTGAAAGAAAATCAAGGAAATACAAGAAAAATACACATCAAATACAATAAATGACAAAAAAACTCCCAGCCCACAATATGGAGTGTGAATCACTAAAGAAAAACCATTACCCGACAAGTGGAATCAATTTAAACAGACCCCAAATACTAAACAAGAGCTAGAAATAATTTAAAAGCAGAACTACTTCACACTCGATCCCTGTAGAAAAGTGTCCAGCTGAGAAGAATCCAAGAAAATATACGACTTACCCTTAAAAACTATAACACATTTACAGGGATATTTTAACAACAAAGAAGCCCCAAGAGCCAAAACTCGAGGGTGAAGCACTAAGAAAGCTTTTCTCCTTAATTGTGTACTACGTCATACATCAGGAAAAATCTGAATCGCCTGGCCAAAAAATTTCTCATGAAGGCATTTAAAATAAGAACGTAAAATCATTTCTTTATCTTTCTCTAACAAAAAGGTTACCAAAAGTGTCGCACGAGTAGGAATTTCCTCAGCAGAGGTTTCTAAGAAAGCAGATAAATCCAAACCTAACTGCGTCACCCTCTGTCCCAGAGCATGAAGTCACTTTTGATACGCTCCGTGGGATACCTGGCAGTATCATTTGTTCCAACATGGATTAGCAACATTGGGTAATAGTCAGTGGGCTTTATGAGTCTTGGCAAACTCTCTGTAACTTCTTGGATTTTGGCACCAGGCAGACAGCATACCTCTCTGGACATCAAGTCTGGTCAGCAGATGGACGCCTCAGTACCCCTCAGAAGAGAGTCACCAACCACCACTACCCTTCGCTTCCTTGTGGTCGCTGATTCTGCAACTTTGGGTACCTGAGCTCTGGTTCTTCCCTTTCCAGGGATGCTTTCACCTCCTCCACTTCCAGGGCTGCATAATGGTTCTTCAATTCAAGGGCTGGAGAAGTTGGATTGGTGATTCTGCAGGCCCTGGTGACTTGTGTCCAACCTTCGTCATTCTGTTGGCACCTATCTTCAACTCTGCTGGAGAGCTTGGTTGCTGCAAGAAGCATCTCATCAATGTACTTCTCATTGTCTTGAATGCTCCTCAGCCTCACCACCTCCTCTCTGAGTTCCTCCACTTGTTTTCTCAGAGCTTCAGCATGCAGGCACCCTGCACATGGAACTGGTCCTTCAACTAGCATTGGGACCTCTGTATGGACAGAGGCAGAAGCTGTAATGGGGGCAACAGTTTTAATATGAGTTTTCCCAGCCATTGTTCTGTTCGTGGAGCTTAGATATCTGTTAAAGCAGAAGAGAGAGATCTACCAAAGTACCAGCTGGTTTCCCAGCTGTCCTTTCAGAGAAAAAGAAGTTAAATTCCTTTAATTATATTCAAAATGTGTTGTTCCAAGTCCCTGTGCATTGTTAGATGGGGAGGTGCCCTATAGAGCAAGTGGGAGTCGGGGTGGGTGGGGAGGGAACTAACTCCTGATTAGGTGTCAGCAGTTCCCTAAAGCTGAGAAGGTTACTAGAGTTTAAAAACCTACTCTACTAAAGGAAATATTTCTACTGAAGCACCAAGAAGAAAGTAACTTTGCTTTAAAAATTTACAAAAGCCCTTTTAAGAGCTCCCAGTCAGAAAGCTAGCAACTTAATACAAATAAACCCTCAAATCCTTACCGTTGTTTGACCTGTAGAGCCCCTGTTAGGAATTCCTCAATAGGGCAGGGCTCTGGAGCCTTTTATGCAGGCCTCAGCTGCTCTCAGGTAATCAGGCCCACTAACTCCTGATTAGGTGTCAGCAGTTCCCAAAAGCTGAGAAGGTTACGAGAGTTTAAAAACCAACTCTACTAAAGGAAATATTTCCACTGAAGCACCAAAAAGAAAGTAACTTTGCTTTAAAAATATAAAAAAGCCCTTTTAAGAGCTCCCAGTCAAGAGCTAACAATTTAATAAAAATAAACCCTCAAATCCTTACCGTTGTTTGACCTGTAGAGCCCCTGGGCTTATAGTCTGGTAGCTTAAGGCCTATCAGTGCTAATGGTTAATAGCTGCTGTAGATATGATAAAGCACTAACAACCATGTGCCATTTGGCTGTCTTAAGACGCTGAGTGAAAGAAATAACATGGTCTGGAGTTGTCAGTCAATCCAGCAAACAGGCAAATGCACACTGTAAATTCTCAGGCCAGAGTTCAAAGCTAATTATGCATTTACTGTGTTGCTGGTGAAGGCATTAAGGGCCCGATATTTGAAAGGCATTTACACAGTTTACAGCCCGATAAAACCTGTAAATGCTTTAACAGAGGATATTCAACAGCACTTACATGGTTAGTACCCTCCTAACTCCCCTACGTGCCCCAATGCTATCAGGTTTGCGTCGGGGTGTGTTGGGGGCGTTTCAGGGCGAAGCAGAGGTGGAGACTTCTGTTAACCGGGTAGCGGCAATATTGCACTGCCACCCGGTTAATGATCCGTGGCTAAAACTAGGTCAGCTTTTGGCTCACCTAGTTTTAGCTATGAATGCTAACCGGGTAGCAGTGCAATATCGCCGCTATCCAGTTAGGCTCTGCGGCAGCTTCCATTGTGCGCACAGCTTGTCTAGTTGAATATCGGACCCTAAGTGGCTTATACATAGAATTTCAAACCTTACATGGATAATATGGGGCCATTTAAATCGCTGAATAGCCTGATACTATCTGTACAAATGTGGACCGAGGTGAGGGCAGCCCTAAAAATTCTAGATAGCAGTAATATTCAGAAGTTGAGTAGATAATTTATCCATTTAGTTTAGGCCTGTGGAATAGCAACTGACACTGCATTATGGGAGTAATTTTATAAGGTGCACCTATTTTTCCACTTGTGGTTATGCAGGTAAATCACAGTATTTTAGTGCTTTACAAGTACAGTGTCTTGCGAAAGTATTCATCCCCTCGGTTTTTGTCCTGCTTTGTTGCATTACGTACATCCTGGAATGAAAATAGTGGTTCATTTGGATGTTAGATAAGGGACCTAACAATATAGACCAAATTGGTGAAGTGGAATGACAATGAAATATCTTGAATATATCATAAAAAAAGTAAAAACTGGAAAGTTGTAAGTGCATATGTATTCATCTCTTTTGCTATGAAACACCTAAATAAGACCTGGTCCAACCAATTAACTGCAAAACTCACATAATTAGTTGATTAGGGACCACATGTGTGCAATCAGTGTCACATGATCAGTCACATGCTGCCTGTATAAATATACCTGTTCTGAAAGGCCTCTGACTCTGCAACACCACTAAGCAAGCAACATGAAGACCAAGAAACACTCCAAACAGGTCAGACACAAAGTTGTGGAGAAGTATAGATCAGGGTTGTGTTATAAAAAACATATCTCAATTCTGAATATTCCATGGAGCAACATTAAATTCATTATAACAAAATGGAAGGAATATGGCACTACTACAAACCTGACAAGAGAAGGCAAACCACCAAAACTCACAGTCCGGGCAAGGAGGGCATTAATCAGAGATGCCACAAAGACACCAAGGATAACACCGAAGGAGCTGCAAAGATCCACAGCAGAGATGGGAGTATCTGTCCATAGGACCACTTTAAGCCATACACAAGAGCGGGGCTTTATGGAAGAGTGGTCAGAAAAAAGCCATTGCTTAAAGAAAGAAATAAAAAAACACATTTGGAGTTTGCACAATAGCATGCGGCAGATCCCCAAACACATG
The DNA here is from genome assembly GCA_033557465.1 of Ichthyophis bannanicus. Taxonomy (NCBI): domain Eukaryota; kingdom Metazoa; phylum Chordata; class Amphibia; order Gymnophiona; family Ichthyophiidae; genus Ichthyophis; species Ichthyophis bannanicus. The sequence goes on along the minus strand of CM066044.1, from coordinate 234,207,772 downwards.
GAAGAAGGCTCTCTGGTCAGATGAGACGAAAATTTTACTTTTTGGCCATCATGGGAAACGCCATGTGTGGCGCAAACCCAACACTTTCCATCACCCCGAGAACACCATTCCCACAGTGAAACATGGTAGTGGCAGCATCATGCTGTGTGGATGTTTTTCATCAGCAGGGAGAGGAAAACTGGTCAGGAGTGAAGGAACGATGGATGGCACTAAATACAGGGTAATTCTTGAGGAAAACCTGTTTCAGTCTGCCAGAGATTTGAGATTGGGACAGATTCACCTTCCAGCAGGACAATGACTCTGAACATACTGCTAAAGCTGGTTTAAAGGGAAACATTTAAATATCTTGGAATGGCCTAGTCAAAGCCCAGACCTCAATCTAATTGAGAATCTGTGGCATGACTTGAAGATTGCTGTACAGCAACGCAATCCATCTAACTTGAAGGAGTTGGAGCAGTTTTGCCTTGAGGAATGGGTGAAAATCCCAGTGGCTAGATGTGCTAAACTAATAGAGACATACCACAAGAGACTTGCAGCAGTAATTTCAGCAAAGTGTTGCTCTACAACATATTGACTTTGGGGGGTGAATACATATGCACACTCCTGCTTTCAGTAATTTTGTTCATGTCACAATAAAGGATATTTTGTACCTTCAAAGTCGTGGGCATGTTGTGTATATCACATGGTGCTAACCCCCAAAACTCCATTTTAATTCTATGTTGTAATGTGACAAAACAGGACAAACACAGAGGGGATGAATACGTTTCACAAGGCACTGTATAAATGGCCACTTTGAGCACTAATGTAGTCAGTCGCTATTCTGTAAGTACATGCGTTGAGCTGGTGGTGTGTACTTTCATTATGGACATGCACAGGGACAGAGTTTTGGGGTGCGTGGGCAGAACCCAAATTTACACAAGTTATAAAATACCATAATTGATGCGCATTCTAGACACAGACATTTACATCAGCCCTAGGGTAAGTGCTCATGCCTAGACTGGCCACACGCATCCCACCACTTACATCTTATTTTGTAAAGTATGCTACACATGTACTTCACTTTATGAACTAAGTGCAAAGTGTGTACATAAAACTAGCCAACTCTTATAAAACGACCCTCCATGGGGGTTATTTTGGAAGCCCTATTTGTGCTTTGGATGTCTGAAAATGGGCATAGAGATGTCCAAAGCTCAGACACACCTTCAGTGGCATTTTACAAGCTTGGTCTGTGAATGTCCCCAACGTGAAGACAAAGTTTGAACAAGGGCATGGTGGAGGTGTGGCTGGGGTGTTCCCAGGAACCTGGACATCACTGCCTGATCTCAGAAATGTCCTGCATGTCCACAGTTGCATCTAAGTTTAGCTCTGCTCCAGGCATGAACAGGCATCTGAAAAGAGCTCATTTTGGCTGAAAAATATCTAGAGGGTATAGAGGAGAAAAGCACTCCATCATGCCCCAATACTCAGCATGATCACAATAATGGTAGTGGTATGATTTGAACCCTGGCTTCCCTGTTCCAAGCCTACTACTCAGGTTCTGAAATACTATTTGGGGACGTCTATGTAGACATCACCGCAGACATCCACATCTGGCACGTCCACATCTGTGAACACGTATCTGCACATGGACGTGCCTGATTTATTTTTCAGATGTTCTGGTTTAGACATCTCTGATTGCACTTGGATGCTCCTTTCCAAAATGCCCCTCTATAGTTCTACTCAGTACCTCCAACTATATGGCTAGCGGTGCTGAACATAGCTTAAACTGGTGGCTGCACTGGCTGAAAATTGACCCTATGTGGCTTGCAAAAGTGGAGAAAAGGTATTTTGTTCCTCCTGGAACTGAAAACAACACTTTTGTGTCAGACTTACCTCGTAGTTGTCTAATAGAGTTTTGGATGGTAAAGGGCTCAGTCGGAAGGCGCTGTTGAGTATCCCCAGACCTAATTTCTGTGCCAAGGTGGACCAGTTCTTGCTGGGGTCAGGAGCATCTAGCATCTTGTACAGTTTCAGCTTTACATTCTCATTCAGACTGTTCATATCCCCTGGAGAAACAGAGGCAAAAGGCAAATTAGTTATGAATCTCAAATCATTCTTTGAAGGATCTGTTCATAGCAGCAGAGCTGGGGTGAAGATCTGCCTCAAAAAATCTTCGGTTAGGACCAGGCTCCTCCTCAGCCCTCCGCCCCTGCTAGCCTTCAGAGAGCCCCTCTTCCTGGTCCTCTCAGAGGGCCCCTGCGGGCTATCCTTATGCATAAGTAAAACAAACCCTGGGGGAAACCTGCTGTGGGCTAACTCTTCAGCCGCATCCTTGGATGTGGAGGTCTGGGAGACTTGATCCCCATACTTCACCCCTCCAGAAGGGGCAGGGGAATATCAGCTCTATCTGAAAGAGTTACCTGCCCGGCCTCTGCCATGGACAAGAGCAAGCTCCCGAATGCTGAGAAGGACCCTCAGACCCCCCCCGAGAATCCCCTCTTCCCGGCCTTATCTGTCTAAGCCCCTAGATGCTCCTCAGCTGACCCGGTCTCTGTCTCACAGCAGCAGCAAAACCCGGCTGCCAAAACAGAGCCCCTCTGGGAGCCACAAGCCGAATATGTGGCCTTAGTGAGCATGCCGCAGCCAAATGCCACCTTTCTGTAAAAGTCAATGTGTCTAGAGCCAGAGGTTCCCAACTCCATTCAGGTTTTCAGGCTGTCCCTAATAAATATGCATTAGATACATTTGCATGCACTGCCCCCATTGTATTCAAATGTATCTCATGCATATTCATTAGGGACAGCCTGAAAACCTGAATGGTGTTTGGCCCTCCAGGACTGGAGTTGGGAATCTCTGGTAAACTGTCTCTGTGCCTGCTTCTTTGGTTTCTCTTTGAAACCTTCGGACTTTTTTCTTTTGTTTTAATGGTGCAGTTCAGAGACAAGGAGAACCCGCAAAAAAAACAAAATGTGGTGGAAAGAAACCCCTGCGTCTGGGCCTGCCAAAACGTCCCCCACTGAGAGAAGTTCTTCTCATTAAGATGGCGCCTCTTCCTCTGCTACATGGCTCAGCTGCTCCCACCTTCCCCTGAGCTTCCCCGACCTAGTCACATCGTTGCGACCATGGAGAGTCAGAAAAAACAAACACCCGATTGCGAAAGACTTACAGATTAGATACCGGTTGTCCAGGATCTCTGGACGCATGCTCCGCCCTTCTTTGCCAGCTTTGGCGTCAGCGAGAGTCCCCTGTGGGGCAAGTGGCAGGCCTTGCACTGTGAGTGGCTCCTCATCCTCTGTCGGGTTCGGGAGCCGCTGCTTACCAAAGATCACTGCCCCAGTCCTTCCAGAGGGCACTGCCCTGCTTGAATAGGCCACTGATCTATTTTTTTTCCCCAGTTAAGAAACTGCTCAAACTAGGTAAATCTGCTTTCCTGCCTTAAAGGGCTAGTACCCACCTCAAAGAGGAGGAATAATCACCAAAAAAATAAAACCCTCAGTGAGTCCACCCTGGGGCGTCACACCTCTCCAGCTCAAAGAGAATGAGAGTACTGGGGATGGGGTAAGATGGCAACTGCCTATGAGAGGTGATGTCATCAGCATTGACATGCTCAGTCTCCAAGCTGCTGGTGGGGTGTGTCTACCCACAGGTCGGGACTGTACTGGAGGGATGATAAGGAATGCTCTTTTTCTTTTTAAACTTCAGTTCATATAATTCATGCAGTCAGATATATGTGCTATTTTGTTCTTTAGTGATAATAGTATCTCTAACTGATTTCTAAACAGTACTGCACCTTGTATGGATGCATCACCAGGCGTCACTTTAGATTCATAGGGTTTGCCATTTAATATGTCATATACCTGCATAAAAAAATATGAAAAAGTAAAAATCTTAAGTTTTAACTTTATAGCAACCTCACACTCCTTTAAAAATAAAATAAATATATAAAATGTACACTGTAAATTCTCTCCCTCTACCTTTTCCCTCCATCTCTCCCTTTCAGATCTTTCTGTCATCTTCTTATACCTTTCTAATTTAGTATCTCCCCTTAAATGCTGTACCCCTCCCCTCCCCTTCTCCATATCTAGGCCACTCCTCCATGTGGAGGAGAGGCCTAGTGGTTGGGGCAAGGTACTTCAGGCCGGAAGGTCGGGGGTTCAAATCCCACTAGAGGACAGCAACCTTGGGCCGGAAGGACTGGGGTTTCTAGTCCCACAGGTGTTCCTTGTGGTCTTGGGCAAGCCACTTAACCCTCCATAGCCCATGTTCCCTGTAAAATAGTTATCTCCAAGTTATAATGCCCTGTTCAATGTAATTTCAGTTTGTTCAATGTAAACTGCACTGATGCAGAATAGCGCGGTATAGAAGAGAATGTAAATAAATAAATAAAATAAATATCTCATCTCTCTCCTCAACCTCTCCCCTCTAGCTTATCAATCCCTCCTCTTGTCATTCTTTCTTATTACAGCCCCTCTCTTCCACTGAGGGAGGTAAAGGGCTGGAGGGGAGAGAGAGAAGAGGACGGAGGGAAGATGTTGGGGATTAAGAGAAGGAAAAGGAGAGGCTGGCAAAGAAGAGATAGGGAAGGAAGGGAAGACTACAGGAGGAATAAACGTGGATGAAAGAAAAGGGAGGGCTCTGGGAGGAAAAGTGAAAAGTATAGATGAATGTAAGTAGGGGAGGCGGTGAGAGAAAGAGACTGTGATGGATGAGAGAGGAAAATGTAAATGAGATAGAAAATAATGAAAAGTACAAAAAAAGAAAACCCCCCCAGAAATGAAGAGATAATAAATTATCCAGACACACACAAGATTAGAAAATTGTTCTCCAGCAGTTCATCTGCTTTTTGGTAGAATGAGGGGCGTATGTCTGGGCAGGATCCAAATAAAACACACACAGTTCATGCTTTTGAATCTATGCCCATTATTTTCCACAGAATTGAGACACGCAGTAAATGCAGGGCACAAATCTGCAGGTACTCCGTACCCGTGACACTTTTCATAAGGGAAAGTTCACACATATTTTCTTTTTAAAATTAGGTAGAGATCTGCAAGAACTTTACAACTATAAGGACAGTTTGGAAATTGCCTCCTCTGAGAATCTATGCAGACATGCCGCTGAATGTCTGCACAGTTTCGAAAACTTTTATCACAGCATTGTCTGACCTTATTGAAGGATCTTCTTCTGAGTGATTGCAGAAGCTATCATCCAAACAGGCGACTGCTAAAATTAAACTTTTTTCCACTTTTGTACTCAAAGAACGCCCAAAGCCTCTCAAAAGGACAAGACCAGGTCATACGGTGTATATCTCTCTTGAAAATTAAGCTCTATTTCCCTTTACAGACAATGGGACATGTTTACTAACAGTCATACCATTTGCATGCAACAAGGACCTGAAATGTGGTGACTCATGCTGTTGGGGGAGTGCCCAGCATGACCCCCTGTAGTCAGTACGTTGCAGCTGCATGGCACCATGATAACTGACACACGGGTGTACTTACCTCCACCCCTTGAGGAGGTGGGTAAGGGCACTCACGCTAAGGGCAACAATCATGGTCAGTGCACGCTGGTGTTGCCCATGCTAACTGCGATGTGCTGAGACTGCCACGTTCCACCCCTAACAGGCCTAGTCCTAGCCTCATTGTGCTAAGGGGTTAGCATGGGTTTTACTATGGCGCCCCATGAAAATGGTTGGAGCGTTGCACTTGGAGCATAGCAAACCTCATGCTAAACCTTAGAGCAGCTTAGTAAATATGCCCCAATGTTTCTATATCTATGTGCAGTTGCACCAGGCCTTCGCCACAGAATATAACGTGCTGGAAGTCGTTTTGGCAATAAGAGTTGTTGAAATAGTACAGTAGTTTTCAAACCTGTTCTGGGGAAGCACCAGTCAGTCAGGATACTCACAATGAATGTGCATGAGATAATCTGTATATAGTACCTCCAATGTATGCACATTTATCTCATGGTCACCATTTGTATCCTGAAAACCTGATTGGTGCACCCTTAGAACAGGCCCGAGAACCACTGACACTGCCCATCCCTACAGAGTGAACAGGCACCAGAAGGAGCTGATGTCATGGAGGACTAGGGGAGAGGAATGTGGCTTGCTCTCTGGAGAGGTTTCTCCTGTTTTTCACCTTGTTTCAAAGAGATGGCCGCTTGTCTTTACACACCGAGTAAGCCTCTTTCCCATATGTTGTACTTTATTGTTTTCTAAAGCTGGGAGAGTTTCCTTTATTCTTCATTAAGGGAAGAAAGCACAACCCTTTGCAAATCCTGTGCGTGTGCCAGAAATTCACAGCAGTTAGCTGCATTTTATTTATAGGGCGAAGTCAATGAGAACTTTGTGGGTACTATCTTTGAAGGTTGCCCATCTCCACAGGAAAGGGAATAAAGGGAACTGGATTTAGCTCATGACTTTTTGAGAGTTCAACGTGAGATACATTCAGGTATAGTAGGTATCTTTCTGTCCTCAGAGGGGATGGAGGATTAACCAACTTGCGCAAGATCACAAAAAGCAGCGATGGGATTTGAACCAGACTTACCTGGCTCTGAGCCCATTGCTCTAACCATAAGGCTGCTCCTCTACTCCATTGCCGATGGAGTACAGCACTGACAAGTACAGACAGTAACAGCACAGCCCACATTTAATCTAGGAAAGTCTCAGGAGGCAAGGGAGGCCAGAAGGGATATCCGAGATCTACACTGATGCTCTTTATTGCATATTTTTTCTAGTCTGTATTGTGGACTGTATCAGGTGAAGAAATTAAAACTCTGGAAACCAAATGTCTTTAGTTCACTCCAGCCCACTTCACTAGTTTTCAACTAAATCTTTGCTTTTGCAGCAGCGCCACTGGTGTGGAGAATTTACTTTGAGTGGAGCATTTCTCCTCCCTCCCTCCTTGCTAAAGAATCCTGATCCCAGAGTTGCATCCAGTTTATTTCCCCTGTCCTAATCTTCTAAAGGCGACCCCTTGCCTGCTTCACAGAGGACCCTAAGGGGATTTCCGTTGCTCTCTTCTCTGATGATTTTTAAAGCCATTTATTGGGATAAACAGTGATTTACATGCGTGAATTGGCCTGTCTGAAATCTGTCTTTTTAAGAGTAACTAATACGTATTTATTTATTTAACTAGGCTTATATATTGCTTTTCTACCAGTCAAAGCGGTGTACGTATGTGTGGGATTCACACTGTGCCCATCTTTAGCTGTATTAAAAAAGTTTCTGGGGGAATAAAGTATGTATGCAGAATAACATTTTCCAGCTGTGAGCCTGTGTTTCCCCCTTTCCTTTTTGGTAAACCACGTGCCAGGTCTGCAAGCAGAGAGGTACCTGCGTCCTTTGCACCTGGGCGAGCTACTAACAACCACCCCCTAGATATTTCTTTTGCAGTGATTCAGCTGGCCCTATCCGCCATTTGCAGTACATAACAGCCTTTCACACACAGATATCCTCTCTCTTGGGCATTTATAGCTAAAAGAAACCTGCAACATCACCTCATCACTGGCTGCCATGTCCAGGGGTGTTGTTCCGGGCACTATGCCTTCATCCTCGCTGTCCTCATTTTGAAGGTCCTCTGGGTCATACAGAGGCTCGCAGTTCTCAATGTGAGGGTCTGCTCCTGCACAGGTGGATATATTATATTACAGTTATGTGTGCCCCATAACAGCTTACTATATGATCTGTAAGACTGCATTCTCGTACAGGACACATTCTCTACCCAAAGGGATATTTCCCCAGCTGGCGCAGAAATTGCAGTCAGCTCTTAGTGTCCGAGGGCTTTGAAGTCTCACGATAACCACCCACATGTGCTATGAAAAACACATCTTTTCTCATCTGCTTTTAACTACAAAGCAATAAGCCAAGATAAACAAAAATTAAATAAATGTTTTTTGTAAGTCCTAATGGTGTTAACCATGGTCTCTTGATTCGAATGATGATATCAGACACAGCTCACAAAATCATTCCTGAGAGCCTCAGTTTACTACCTGCCTTCTAAACAGGTTCTAACAGGATGGGCACAATTTGAGCAGGCCAAAAGCCCATATGCACCTACAGCATATTACAAAAAATATACATTTAATAAATTAAGGAGATCATTTTAGGAGTCAGATGGCATTTACACAAATAGCTAGTTTTCATATGTAAAAAAGCAGTGTTGTTAGAAAAGCTGCTAGTTACACATGTATCCATAGCGCACTCAGATCTTAAGGGAATATATTCTATGCATGGTGTGGATGGACTTTCAATATAGAGGGTGGCCCAAAAAAAGTGAGAACATCTCATAGCAAATAAGTTATTTAAAAATTCAAAAAGACAGATGTAAACGATTGACAAATTTAAAAAAAAAAAAAGATGGTGACCGGAAATTGTCGAAATAAAGATGTTATATAGCTAAAAAAGGTAAATAAGTAAACTATTTAAGCTTTTAATTTATGAGATGTTCTCACTTTTTTTGGGCCACCCTGTATATACTTCCCAATTTACAGTGCAAAAAACATGAAGAGGGGTGCTACATCAGAGAAACAGGCCAAAAATTAAGGACGCATCGATATTCATAGACATACCATACCACACCAGAAAAGAAACCCAGACTGGCAGCTCAGTGGGGAAACACATCTCAAAGGAAGATCACTCCCTTAACGACCTTACAATAAAGGTACTTAAATGAAACTTCAGAAATACACAAGAAAGGAAAATTAGAATGATCAAACACTTTGGGACTGATGAAAAAGGACTCCATATAGACGTTGTTTTCTGACCTAGACGTTCTACGCAAAATGGGTTCTAAACGTGTTGTCGGAGACACCTGCTTCACGACTAGCCACAAGATAACAGTAAAATGGTATCACAAGTCTACAGTGATCTTTAACTATACTCAAATCATCTGAATCCTATAATCTCACTAAGTTTAATAATACCCAATGTCAGCTGTCAGAAACATAATTACTTTGAAAAACACAGTGCAACATTCAGTAAAATGGGAATGCAGTATCAATTCCTTTACCAGTGGTTTTTTCCAGCTGATGAAACTCTTCCCATGAGCCATTACAAACCACAGCAAACAATAGCCAAGGTCCTCCTACCTGCTGCTCTGAGGAGGGCTGTCAGTTTTGTGGATCCTCTTCCTGCTGCTATGTGAAGTGGGGTAGTTCCATCAAACGTGGTACTATCAACACAGGCATCACCCTAGAAGGGCATCCAAAGAGAACAAGTCTGGTGCATTACTTGGCTATCGATTATGGAATGCAATAGTTTTACTTCCCTGATAATCATCTTAGCATTTTCGCAGACTGAAAATTCCTCTACTTATCGTGGGCTTATAAGAACATAAGATATGCCATACTGGGTCAGACCAAGGTCCGTCAAGCCCAGTATCCTGTTTCCAACAGTGGCCAATCTAGGTCATAAGTACCTAGCAGTTTCCCCAAAAGACGCACTGGTTCCACAATGCTTGTACTGGGTCAAGCCGTGGATATTCTGGGTCCCCTTTAATGGTTTATAGACCTTTCCTCCAAGAACTTGTCCAAATATTTATTAACCCCGGCTACACTAACAGCCTTAACTACATCCTCCGGTAACAAATTCCAGAGTTTGATTACACGTTGAGTGAAAAAATATTTTCTTTAATAAATTATTAGTCCTTAAAATAGGTTACCCTGTAGCTTCATTGCATGTCCCCTAGTCTTTCTATATTTTGATGGCGTAAACAATCGATCTACTTACCCATTTGTATGAAACTATTTCGCCTAGTTAACTAAACAGTTGTCCGGGTAAAAGTGTTGGGTGAAAGCTGCCTCCCCCCTCCCTGGCGGGTTGAAGCACATGCGCTGCAAAGGGGTACTGGCAGGAACTTCCCGTTAACAATCTGCTTGCAAGGATAGTGGGTGATAGATAACATGGGTCTGCAAGATAACCACTGGGTTTTAAAATTATCCATAAAGGGGTTATGCACACATTTGAAACGTCTTCAGAGTAGGTGTAAATTTGTGCCTATGAGTTTAGGGGCAGTGCTACGTGTCTATTTTACAAAAGGTACAATGGTGCTTATATTATCTTTAAAGAACACACATTTTTTTGGACTTCTCGCATAGGCTGCCCATTATAAAATCCCCCCCGCCAACATGTTCGTGTTGTAGAGTTGTACCATGCAGTGTTCTGCCTGTGGGCTGAGCTTTATAGATCAGAGAAGCAGACTATGACTGCAACTGAGGAGTGTAAGGCCCTTCTATTATGACCATTTTACTTCGCTTGCAACACCACAGTCCACGGCTGATCTCTGGTAGTTCCCTCACTTCTTCACAAACTAGAGATCCTCTGTGCCTACCCTGAGCGTTCCTGAATTCTGCTGGTTTCACCTCCACCACTTTCGCAAGAAGGCTGTTTCATGCACTGACCACCCCTTCCCTCAAGAAATATTTTCCTTTGCTACTCCTGAGTCTACTCCCTATTAAGTCCAATAGCAATGCTTCTTATTCTAGAAATTCCTTTCCTCTAAAAACAATCTGGTTCTTGTGCACTATGTCTTTGCCATATTCCAAAATTGCACTTGTCCTCTTGGGTATATATAGTCAGGTCCTTAAGTCTCATCTCTTAGGGCTTTGGTGCAGACTTTGCATTATTCTGGTAGCTCTTCTCTGGACTGTTTTTACTCAATCTACATATTTTCAGATGTATGGCCTCCAGAACAGGACAGAATGCTCCAGGTAAGGTGTCACCAATCACCTGTACAGAGACATCATCTCTTCTGTTCTACTCTCCTTATGTACTCAGCATTCCTCTGGGTCTGACCACTGCCCTACCACACTGCTTTGCAAACGTGAAACCATCAGACAGGAGTAAAAACTTGGACAGTCCTATTTGGTAAAAGTTACTATTGCAGTTACAGTTGGTCTTTATTTGTTATTTCACCTATGACCAGAGGTATCTAGGTGGATGACAACAGTAAAAGAAAATATACCTTGCTTCAGAAGCAAAATTGCAGGGGACTGATAGACAGACCACGGACAGTCAGATGAGAGGATAGAGGGGGGAGGAAGGCCTAGGTTACAATTCATTAATATCCAGCTAAGAGAGACACAAGGGGAGGAAGGAAAGTGTTTTGACAAACACTATTGCATCCCCCACTGTGCACTGCTCTGATTCACGTATCGTAAATCCATGAACCTGTACTTTTTTAATGCATTCACTCCTAACTTCTAGGCTCTTAACCATTCTTTTAGCTACCTTAATTCATGCCTAATTTTTTTGGCTCCCTAGGAGTGTCCTCAAGTCAGGCCCAATAGTAGCTGACATCCTAGGCAAACTTCAATCATGCCCCTCCCCCAGTGCGGCATCTCCCTTTCCCTACTCCCTCCCAACCGAGCGCGGCATCTCCCTTTCCCTACTCCCTCCCAACCGAGCGCGGCATCACCCTTTCCCTACTCCCTCCCCACCGAGTGCGGCATCTCCCTTTCCCTACTCCCTCCCCACCGAGTGCGGCACCTCCCTATCCCTACTCCCTCCCCACCGAGTGCGGCATGTCCCTATCCCTACTCCCTCCCCACCGAGTGCGGCATGTCCCTATCCCTACTCCCTCCCCACCGAGTGCGGCATGTCCCTATCCCTACTCCCTCCCCACCGAGTGCGGCATGTCCCTATCCCTACTCCCTCCCCACCAAGTGCGGCATGTCCCTTCCCCCTATTCCCTCCTCACCAAGTTCGGCATCTCCCTTTCCCTATTCCCTCCCCACTGAGTGCGGCATCACCCTTTCCCTATTCCCGCCCCACCGAGTGCGGCTTCACCCTTTCCCTATTCCCTCCCCACTGAGTGCGGCATCTCCCTTTCCTTACTGCCTCCCCACCGAGTGCGGCATCTCCCTTTCTCCACTCCCTCCCCACCGAGTGCGGCATCCCCCTTTCCCTATTCCCTCTCCACCGAGTGCGGCATCCCCCTTTCCCTATTCCCTCTCCACCGAGTGCGGCATCTCCCTTTCCCTATTCCCTCCCCACCGAGTGTGGCATCACCCTTTCCCTATTCCCTCCCCACCGAGTGCGGCATCACCCTTTCCCTATTCCCTCACCACCGAGTGTGGCATCTCCCTTTCTCCACTCCCTCCCCACCGAGTGCGGCATCTCCCTTTCTCCACTCCCTCCCCACCGAGTGCGGCATCTCCCTTTCTCCACTCCCTCCCCACCGAGTGCGGCATCCCCCTTTCCCTATTCCCTCTCCACCAAGTGCGGCATCTCCCTTTCCCTATTCCCTCCCCACCGAGTGCGGCATCTCCCTTTCCCTACTCCCTCCCCACCGAGTGCGGCATCTCCCTTTTCCCTACTCCCTACCCACCGTGTGTGGCATCTCCCTTTCCCTACTCCCTCCCCACCGAGTGCGGCATCTCCCTTTTCCCTACTCCCTACCCACCGTGTGTGGCATCTCCCTTTCCCTACCTCCTCCCCACCGAGTGCGGAATCTCCCTTTCCCTACTGCCTCCCCACCGAGTGCGGAGTCTCCCTTTCCCTACTCCCTCCCCACCAAGTGCCGCATCTCCCTTTCCCTACTGCATCTCCACTAAGTGCGGTATCTCCCCCCTACCTACCCCCCTCCCCAGTGTAGCATTTCCCCTTCCCAACCACCCTCTCAGTGCTTTTTCCCTTCCCTCTCCCCCCTTGTTTCCTGCATCTCTCCTTCGTTCTCTCCCCACTGCTGGGTCCAGCATCTCCCCTTCCCTTTCCTCCTTCCCTTGTAGTATCAGCATCGCTCACCTCTTCCTGCTGCTGCACCTTAGCTGCTTCAAAAAAAAAAAACGAAACTTGGTGAGGTGGCAGGCCTTGGAGCAGCCAAGCGTGCACGAGGTCAGCTGCATCCTGTCCCTTCTGATGCTTCCCGTCGGAAAGGACGGAGCACAGCTGGTCTGAAGCATATGTGGATGTTACAAGGCTTGCCACTGCCCTGAGTTTCCTTTTTTGAAGAATCCTCAGCCCAGTGGCAAGATGGCATTATGGTGGTGGCAGCAGCAGTAGCAGGGGGAAAGAGGTGAATGACATATATATTTTAAAGTACCATTGCCATACTCTGCTGTCATCCCCCAAATTCTGCCACCCTAGGGAGCTGCCAAATGGTAGAGCCGGCCCAGGGTGTCCTCTCTGTTGTAGTGATTCAGTAAACTGTGCTGTGCTCTAGTGCACAGTTTTGCTATGCTAGTCTTGCTCCCGATGTTGAAAGTAAGCTAGAATCCTGAGAAAAACCACTGTACTAAAGCATAGCGTAGTGGGCATGCTAATCACATGCAAAGGCGTGCATATTTACTCCCCATTTTTTTTACTTTTCTCTTAATATGGGATCAGCAGACTGACTGACCCCACAATGTGTATCCCGGGATGCACCACAGGTGGTCAGGTCAGTCTACGATATAAGGAACTTTTTAACTTATATGGCAGACTGACCCCACATGATTCATCCCAGAATGCATCAGGGGGGGTCAGTGCTGCCATTTTCCAAAATGGCGGCACTGGGTCTGGAGTGTATCAGCATCGCTCCTGCCCCCCAACAAGGAGGTATGGGAGGAATCAAGGAAGCTGAGACTGTTGGGGGGGATGGAATTGGAGGGGTATCAGAGATATGGGGAGACTGGGGAGGGGGAATTTTGGCTATGCAGGGGGGGGAATCAGAGCAGGGGGTTGGGAGTTTTGTGGCAACTTGAGCCACCAATGTACATAACATAAGAACATAAGATATGCCATACTGGGTCAGACCAAGGTCCATCAAGCCCAGTATTCTGTTTCCAACAGTGGCCAATCTAGGTCATATGTACCTAGCAGTTTCCCCAAGGGACACAGGTTCCACAATGCTTGTATTGGTTCAAGCATTGATATCCTGGATCCCTTCTTAATAATGGTTTATGGACCTTTCCTCCAGGAACTTGTCCAAACCTTTTTTAAACCCAGCTACACTAACAGCCTTTGCTACATCCTCCGGTAACAAATTCCAGAGTTTGATTACAAGTTGAGTGAAAAAATATTTTCTTTTATTAGTCTTAAATAGTTTACCCTGTAGCTTCATTGCATGTCCCCTAGTCTTTCTATATTCTGATAAGGTAAACAATCGATCTACGTTTACCCGTTCCACTCCGTTCATTAATTTATAGACTTCTATCATATCTCCCCTCAGCCGTCTCTTTTCCAGGTTAAAGAGCCCTAACCTTTTTAGCCTTTCTTCATAGGAGTATCCTTCCAAACCCTTTACCATTTTGGTGGCTCTTCTCTGAACCTTTTCTAAAATCGCTATATCCTTTTTAAGATACGGCGACCAGAATTGCACACAATATTCAAGATGCGGTCTCACCATGGAGCGATATAGAGGCATTATAATATCTTTTGTTTTATTTTCCATTCCTTTCCTTATCATACCTAGCATTCTATTTGCTCTCTTGGCCGCCGCTGCACACTGGGCCGAGGGTTTTAACATGGTATCCACAATGACGCCTAAATCTTTTTCCTGCATCTTTTTCCTGGAACCTTGCATCGTGTAACCATAGTTTGGGTTGTTCTTCCCTAGGTGCATAACCTTGCACTTGTACACATTAAATTTCATCTGCCATTTTGATGCCCAGTCTTCCAATTTATCAAGATCCTCTTGCAATTTTCCACAATCCTCTTGGGTTTTAACAACTTTAAACAGTTTTGTGTCATCTGCAAATTTGATAACCTCACTCGTTATTCCACTTTCCAGGTCATTTATGAATATGTCAAAAAGCAGCGGACCCAGCACAGATCCCTGGGGTACACCACTATTCACCTTTCTCCATTGGGAAAATTGGCCATTTAGCCCAACCCTCTGCTTTCTATCTTTTAACCAGTTCCTGATCCACAATAGTACACTGCCTCCTATCCCCTGACTCTTTAGTTTTGCCAAAAGTCTCTGATGAGGGACCTTGTCAAAGGCTTTCTGAAAGTCCAGATACACAATATCAACCGACTCACCTTTGTCCACCTGATTATTCACTCCTTCAAAAAAACATAACAGATTAGTAAGACAAGATCTTCCTTGTCTAAAGCCATGTTGGCTGTCTCCCATTAGGTCATGACTATCTACATGCTGTCTCCCATTAGGTCATGACTATCTACATGCTGAGTAATTTTATTCTTTATGATGGTTTTTGTTGAGTTCATGGAGTGGGGGGTAGGGGCCACTGGGCCACCAGGGACATTTTTAGGGGGCTCGGGGCCACTGAGCCACCAATGTCAACAATGATGGCGGGCACATGATTGAAGGTCTGGGCCATTATCTGAGGTGAAGTGTCTAACTTCACCTCGAATGACTTTTTTTTATAGGTACTTCTAAAGCATACTCCATTGCAGGTGTGTCTGGTTTGCGTAGACATTTTGCACAGAGCTTATTTGCATGCTATTTGTTCAAAACAATGGTGAGCAAAAAGTCTATGTTCAACTCACTCTAGCACAGGGCTTCTGCATTGAGCCTAAAATGTAAGCTGACTTACTAACAATGAAAACGCATTCACTAAATCTAAATAAATAAAATCTACACCAAAGCTAAACAGGCAAACTAGATGTGCTAAAGTTCACCACTGCATTAGTGCTTGCTACTGCCCTCGGCGCACGGGATTGTAACTAGGACCCATGCATAAAATGGAACCTGAGGTAAATAGGGCACAGTAGCGTCTTTTACTAAATCTAGTCCTACATGAGAGAGTGCTTACACAATCTGCATCCTTTCAAACCCTGCCCAGCTCGGAAAATACCAAGGTTGGCTTGTAAGTGAATTGATCCCAAGAGAATAAGGAGAATGCAGGTGTGACTGGTGGCTGTGCCTAATCTTTCAACTATTCAGGTACCATTTCACAGTGTTTGCCTGCCTGAGATCTGCATATATACATATGGGACTCTCAGGATCATTGTCTTTTCCCCTGTTTCTGGCTTTCTGTCAGTGCTGTACAGAAGTATTGTTATCTGCTAGGGGATCGTAGTTCCATTTTGACTTCCTGCTTGTTCCTGGAGAAAAATAAATACATTGGAAGAAATCAAACCCTGCTTTAGCACAGAGCTCACCTCGAGCAGAAGGCAGCCTGCCAGGGACACGTTCTCCTGCTCGACAGCCAGGTGCAAGGCTGTTCTCCCTGATTTTTGCTCCGGAGCATTGACATCGGCTCCTTTCGTGATCATCAGTCTCAGGCAGGGCATGCTGTTTGCCATCACGGCCAGGTGAAGAGCACTTAAACCTTTAAAACAACAAAAATATTAGGGAAGAAATGAGCTGTTGGGATTGAGCTTCCACTCATGTTAGTGTTCGAAATGGCCGAGTGCGTCTTTGCTAACGTTCCACTTGATGTGAAAATAGGTCCATGTTGGAAGGCAATTTCCAGAAGCCATTTACCAAGAAGAATTGGTGATTCTGAGAACTTCCCAGATACTACCAAGCTGAAGTGTGCACAGGGATCAACATATGCACATTTAGGTGGGTGAAAAGTAGGCATGTTCCTGGGGGGCGTGGCTACACTGGGGAGGCAAAGAACCCACATAGATTACTGGCATGGTATTCAGCTGTCACTGGCTTAAAGTTAAATGCTGGCATTTAATTTAATCTGAATATTCAACGATGTCATTTGTATACGTAACTGCACTGAATATATGGAAAGGGTGGTGACTGTGCCAGTCTAAACATATAATTTATTCCAACAGTGGATGAATATTGCCACTATCTGGATCATTTTAAGGCCTGCTGTTACCCCTCCCCTAACCCAGCCAATGAATACACAGATACTATCAGATCACTTAGCAATTTAAATGGCCCAATACGATCTATTTATTTTTTGAAAATATACAGATAGAGTAATAATTATGTACATGTAGGGGTTAATTCAATATAGGGCAGGCAGATATTTACGTACTTGAAAAGTGCATAGGTCCCTATTCTGAAGGGCTTATGGGCGTGCTTTGGGCGGTTGCTATTCTGCAAGCGTGTATAAGTACCATCGTGCGTATGTGCAGCTGGGGGCGTGCACAGGGCTGAAGCATAGGAGAGGCCTAAAACTAAAAATGCAAGCTATAGAGTGCTATGACTTATGCCCAGTCAAGATGCGGGCAGTTCCGGCTTGAAATGCAATTCACTGCAGCATTCTCCCTACCCTGTGATTATGATTACCCTACTGCCAGCAGTGTAGGTGAGTTTGAAGAGGGGACCTGGCAAGAAAAAAGGAATGGGAGAGGGAGGACAGTGGGGGTAAAAGGAAGAAGAGAGAGAGGATGAGGCTGTAGGGAGGTGAGAGAGAGGGTTGAACTCCAAGAGTTGAGAGACAGCGAGGTGAGGGGCTGAAGTGGGATAGATATGAGAGAGAGTCAGGAGTTGAGTATGAGAAAGTGCCAGAAAGAGAAGTATGGACCGGGGGGGGGGGGGGGGGGGGGGGGGGGAGGGGGTTCAGAAAGAGAGCATGAGCTGGGAAGGGAGAGAGAAAAGCTATGAGCCTGGGAAGAGAAGTTGGGAGAGAGAGAGAGAGAGAGAGAGAGAGAAACCTATAGGTGAGTGAGGATCCGCTCTGAGGGAAGAACCGGGGAATGTAATAAGAAAAATGGTGGTGTGTATATAGGAGGAGGGATGGGGGTTGGAGAAGGGATGATCAAGAAGGGTAGAAAGTTGCTCCTGGGAGAGGGGGAGAGAGTATTAGCTTGGGGGATGTGTAAATAAGATGTAAGGTGGTCAGCTAGAGCAGGAAGGTTGAGAGAGGTGATCAGGAGGAGGATGGGAGGTTGAGGGGGAGAGGATTGGATGGAAGAAGTTTTAGAAGGGAGTGATATTTTTGGAATTTGGAAGAAAAGGGGACAGTCTGAGCTCATTAGAATTTTCATGTGCTAAAATGGGTCCGATGGTTAAAGGTCTGGGAAGCCCTGCTCCAGAACGTGCCCTTTCCATTCTGCAGGGTCCTGATTTTCACTGGTATGAAGGATGCAAGGTCCCTCCCGCTGGCAGTTTTGTACTTCACCAAATGAGCACTGCTGTGGCATAATGGCAACCACCACCATTGCCATGGCCACCTAGAATGCAGAGACTTTGAGAACCAGCAGGCTTGCTAACATTTAACACCTGATCCATGGCAGGAGTTAAATTTTAGGCCTTAGTAGGCATGTGCAAAATAGGCCATGAAGCAGAGCATAACTGATTATTTCAGGCATGCCCACTAAAGCTTATTTTGTATTCCATGTTCCATCATTTGCATGCAAGTATGTGCTCACTTTAGTACATATCTGCTAACAAGGTCAAAGTCTAGTCTGGCAAAGAAACATACAAAAATGACGACAGAAAAAGGCCACATGGCCTATCTAGTCTATCCTTCCATATCAACAACTACAACAGTCCCCTTTTTTCCTTTAGAGATCCTCTGTGTTTGTCCCATGCTTTTTTGAATTCAGATACTGTCCTCATCTCTACCACCTCCACTGGGAGACTATTCCACGGATTCACCACTCTTTCCGTAAAGAAATATTTCCACATATAACTCCTGAATCTATCCCCTTTCACCCTCATCCCATGTCCCCTCATAGCAGAACGTGCTTTCAATCGAAAGAGGCTCTCCCCCTGTGTATTTATGCCATGGAGGTATTTAAACGTCTCAATCATATCACCTCTATCCCGCCTTTCCTCTAAGGTGTACATTTATTTATTTATTTATTTTATTTAACAGTATTTCTAAACCGCCTTATCATAATAATCAAGGTGGTATCACAGCAAACAATCTGGTAGTGTGAGTGTGTTATACATGCAGTGAGGGTGGAAATTTAGTTGAGGGTGTGTTGTATTGTGTGCTAGATTGGTTTGAGCTATGTACAATGTGGGCTATATACAGTGGTGCTAAAAACATTTTATACATACAGTGTTAGGCGGTAACGTGTGCTGCTATACAGTTACTTAGTTTATGTGATGTGTCCATAGTGTTCTATGAACAGCATGGTTTTCAGCTGTTTTCTGAAGTCCTTGAGGTCTGTAGTTGCCCTCAAATCGTCCGGTAGTTTGTTCCATATTGTTGGAGCAGCCATGGAGAGTGCTCTGTCTGTTGTGTCCTTGCGTGTGTGTTTGTATTCACTTGGGGTGCTGACTCGGTTGTGTGTTTGTTTTCTTCTAGGACGTGTGCTGGTGTCTGGTTGTATGAGGGTGTGCAGGCTGTTGGCTGATGTTTGCTGTTTTATCTTAAATAGGTTTATGATAGTTTTGTATCTGATGCGTGCATCGATTGGAAGCCAGTGTAAGTCCTTTAAGGTGGGTGTGATGTGCTCCTGTCTTGCAGTTCCGGATATGATTCGTGCTGCGGTGTTTTGTGCCAGTTGGAGTGGTTTGATGGCTTGTTTCGGTAGTCCAAGGTATATCGGATTGCAGAAGTCCAGTAGAGGGGTTATCAGTGCTTGACAGACGGTACGGAAGTGTTCTGGGGCGAGGAGTGGTTTCAGTCTCCTGATGATTCGCATCTTGTAGTAGGCTTTTTGTATTGTTTTGTCTATGTGTGGCTTGAGATTGAGTTTATTGTCCAGCGTAACCCCGAGGTATCTCACTTCTGACCTTATTGGTATAGTAATGTTTTGTATCTTTATATTTGGTGGGTGTATGAAGCTTTGGTTCCGAGTGATGATTAAAGCTTCAGTCTTGTTGTAGTTTATGGCGAGGTTGTTATTTTGACACCAACTGGTCATTTGTGTAAGGCAGTCTGTTATCTTAGAGAAGTCCGGGTTGTCGATTGATATCGGGGTGTATATCATGATGTCGTCCGCATAGATCGTGTATTGAATGTTGTTCTCTTTCATGATGTTGCATATTGGTTGGATGTAGATGTTAAATAGGAGTGCTGAGAGCGCAGAACCTTGAGGTACTCCTTGACGGACTTTGATGGGTCGGGAGGTGATGTGTCCCACCTTGACCTGTAGCTGTCTTTCGGTTAGGTATGAGTGGAACCATTTCAGTGTGATACCGTGTATACCAGTGTTCTGTAGTCTTTCCAGGAGCGTGTTGTGGTCCACTGTGTCGAAGGCTGAGGAGATGTCGATGAATATCATTATGATTCCGTTCCTGGTGTTGTCAATTATTCTTAGGATGCTGTCGAAGAGGTAGATCAGTAGCGTTTCGACACCGTGGTTGGGACGAAATCCGTGTTGGTTGTCGTTGAGTGTTTCGTGTTTGTCGATGTGATCCTGAAGTTGTAGTTGAACCGTTTTTTCGATGACTTTTGCGAGGAAGGGTATGCTGGAGATTGGTCGGTATGCTGCTGGATCTTTTTTGTCGAGAGTTGTTTTCTTTGTGATTGGTCTCACTGAGGCAAGTTTTAGTTGCTTTGGCATGAGTCCTTGAGTGAGTGAGTTGTGTACCATTTTATGTATGGTGGGGATGAGGCTTGATTTGGTGGCTTTGACCCATGACACTGGGCATGGGTCTGTAGGAGCGGTGCTTGTGTTGATTGTAGAGATGATGTGGGATATCTGTTCTGTGGAGGGTGAGGAGAATGTGCCCCAGGTTTTGGAGTGTACATCCGTCCTTGTGGTTCTACTAGGCGTTGTTTGTTCTGTGGAGTGAAATTTGTCTTTGATGTGGTCTGCGACATATTAAGATCCTTAAGTCTCTCCTCATAT
Source organism: Ichthyophis bannanicus (assembly GCA_033557465.1). Taxonomy (NCBI): domain Eukaryota; kingdom Metazoa; phylum Chordata; class Amphibia; order Gymnophiona; family Ichthyophiidae; genus Ichthyophis; species Ichthyophis bannanicus. Next base: position 234,187,191 of record CM066044.1, on the reverse strand, counting down.
GCTTTATAATGAAGACCACTAACCATTTTAGGCTCTATAGCATGTATTTTCTGTGAATGCCAAATGCCCTTAGTATGCATTCTGAGTTCTAGTGCACAGGCCCCAGTATAGCATGGTTACTCACCTATAACAGGTGATCTCCGGGAGCAGCAGGAATTTAGTCTTCACATATAGGTATCGTCAGTACCGATGGAGCCCGTGCGGGAATGCTCCCCAGTGTCAAATAGGAAAGCTTTTGGGAGCATCCCACAACGCATGCCTGCTGCCTTCCCGCCTCTGTACCTCTCTCACTTCAGTTGAGTTTATAGCTGAGACCAAAGTAGAGAAGTAGAGAAAGAGAGAGATACAGACAACTCCTAGGGGAGGTGGGTGGGTTGTGAAGACTAAATTCCTGCTGTTCCCGGAGATCACCTGTTTCAGGTGAGTAACTATGCTATCTCCAAGAACAAGCAGGAATGTAGTCTTCACATATGGGGACTCCCCAGCTGAAAGATGCCAAGGGGTGACCCCAGCAAGCTGCGAACCCAGGTGAGATGGGTCATGCTTCCTCCCATGGACCTTAGGCATCCAAACTGTGGATGGTGGGTAGGAATTATATTAAGTATGGAAGAGATGTTGTAGAACAGCCTGGCCAAACGAGGCGTCCCGACGGGAGTCCTTGTCTAAGCAATAGTGGGCTGTGAAGGTATGTACCGAAGTCCAAGTGGCTGCTTTGCAGATGTCATCAATAGACATAGAACGAAGGTTAGCCATTGAGGCTGCCATTGCTCTCACATTGTGAGCTGTGAGTGACATGGCCTTCGAGAGAAAGTCCCTTACTCTGATAAGTATAGGATATGCAATCTGCAATCCAATTTGACAGAGTTCTTTTAGAAACTGAAAGTCACAAATGACTAGAGTCAAAAGCCACATAAAGCTGAGAGGATTTTCTATGTGGCTTGGTTCTTTGGAGATAAAAAGCCAAGGCTCTTTTACAATCCAATGTGTGAAGATTTCTTTCCGCACTGGAGGCATGAGGCCTAGGGAAGAATATAGGATGATAAACCGACTGGTTTAAATGAAAAGGTGATACCACCTTTGGCAGAAAGTGAGGATGAGTCCTGTGGACTACTTTATCATGGTGAAACCTTGTATAAGGAGGGTCAGCTACTTATGCCTGTAGTTCACTAATGCGTCTTGCAGAAGTGATGGCAATTAGGAAACTAACTTTCCATGAGAAACTTTAGGTCTGAAGTGGCTAAAGGTTCAAAGGGCGGTTTCATAAGCTGACCAAGAACAAGATTTAGATCCCATGCCACCAGTGGTGGTTTGATGGGAGGTTTTGTTAAAAGTAGGCCTCTCATAAATCTTGATATAAGTGGATGAGAGGAAACAGGTTGTCCATCGAAAGGTTTATGAAAAGCAGCAATAGCAGTAAGATGGACTCTAACTGACTTGGTCTTTAGACCAGAAGTTGATAATTGTAGAAGATACTCTAGTAGTAGTTCTACAGGTAGTAAAAGGGGGTTAAGCCCTTTTTGTGAACACCGGATAGAGAACCTTTTCCACTTGAAAGCGTAGGAACGTCTTGTGGAAGGTTTCCTGGAAGCCAGGAGGATATCCTTTACTTGTTGAGAAAGGTTAACATCTTGGAATTCTAGGCTTTCAGTAACCAGGCCCTGAGATGTAGGGACTGGGGATTGGGATGCAGTAAAGATCCGTCCTCCTGCGACAGGAGATCTGGAGTATTCCCCAACTCCAGAGGAGTGGTTTGAGAGAGACGCAGAAGAAGAGGATACCACGTCTTCCGTGGCCAACGTGGGGCTATGAGTATCATACGACCTCTGTCTCTCTGAAGTTTGAATAAAGTCTTGGGAATGAGGGGAATGGGTGGGAAGGCATAGAGGAAGTCCTGTCCCCAGTGGAGTAGGAAAGCATCTCTTGCCTGACAGTTTTGAGCCGGAATTCTGGAACAGAATTGGGGAAGTTTGGCATTATGTGGACTTGCAAAGAGGTCTATATCTGGTGTTCCCCAGATTCAAAACACTCGAGCAAGCTGGTGTGAGTGGAGGGACCACTCGTGTGGCAGTAGTATTCGACTGAGTTTGTCTGCCCACAAGTTTTGAATGCCCAGAAGGTATACCGCAAGCAGGTGAATTTGTAACTCTCTGGCGAGGGCCCATAGTCGCAAAGCTTCATTGCATAGCGACAGAGAGCCTGTTCTGCCTTGCTTGTTCACATAGAACATAGCTACCTGATTGTCGGTTTGGACCAGAACTGTTTTGTTGCTGAGATGGCCCTGAAAGACTTGAATAGCATTGAAAATGGCTCTCAGCTCTAGGAGGTTTATCTGAAGGGAAACCTCCTGTGAGGTCTAAAGACCCTGAGTGGAGAGATCGTGCAAGTGGGCCCCCCAACCCATCTTGGATGCATCTGTCGTCAGAGTGGTTTGGTATAGAGGTTGCTGGAAAGGAGAGCCTACAAGGAGGTTTTCCAGGGATTGCCACCATTGTAGGGATGAAATCAGACGTGTGTAGCTCTGATTTTGTCTGTCAGTCGACCCGTGGCTTGTGACCACTGAAAGGAAAGGGTCCACTGGGCTGCTTGCATGTGGAGGCGAGCATAGGGAACCACATGGACAGTGGATGCCATGTGTCCCAGCAGTTGAAGCATCTCCCGAGCAGTAAGGAATACCTTCGTAGATGCTTGGGATGCTAGATGCATTATATGTAGACAGCATGGCTGTGGCAGGAAAGCCTTTGATTGCTGTGTGTCTAGACGAGCCCCTATGAACTCTAGGGATTGAGAGGGGGTGAGATGAGATTTTGGGAAGTTTATGACTAGTCCCAAGTATTGAAGAATTCCCATTGCTCGAGAGAGAGCGAAGCTGGCCTCTGGGGCTGTCGATGCTCGAATGAGCCAATCGTCTAAGTAAGGGAAGACAAATATTCCCAAAGTCCTCATAAATGCTGCTACTACTGCAATGCATTTTGTGAAGACTCTTGGAGCAGAGGCAAGTCTGAAAGGAAGAACTCTGTACTGGAAGCGTCTTCCTTGGATCAAGAATCGAAGGAACTTCCTGTGATCTGAGTGGATGAGAATATGCGTGTACGCATCTCAGATCTAGAGAACATAGCCAATCTTGACTTTGAAGGTATGGTAGAAGTGTTCCGAAGGAGATCATCTTGAACTTTTCTCAGAACAAATACTTGTTTAATTCTCTGAGGTCTAGTAAAGGCCTGTGTCCCCCTGTCTTCTTTGGAATAAGAAAATAGGGGTAGTAGAAGCCTGTCCCCTGTTGGGATATGGACACTTCTTCTATTGCTCCTTGAGCCAGAAGTGACGTGACCTCCTGCCACAAGAGGTCAGTGGCAGGGCCCTGAGAATTGAACTGTCTCAGAATTGTAGGTGGGGGCAAGTTGAGGAAATGAAGCTTGTATCCCAATCTTACAATGGACAGAGTCCAATTTTCTGATGTTATTTGTTGCCATCTTTTGACAAAATGGCATAGTCTGCCTGGAATGGTCAAGGGTTCTGGACTTTTTAGGGGCAGAATGACTACGTTCTCTAGGTGGAAGTCAAAGACCCTGAGGGGGCTGGGTCTGTTGAGCAGGTTGAGCTTTTTGAGCTTGTGGCTTTCTCTGCTGTCGACAGTGAGTTTGATGGGTGTAAGATTGGTAAGACTTCTTTTTCTTACTGAAAAAAGGTTTATTGAATGTTTTCTTTTTTGCTGGGTTGGCTGTAGCCTTTGACAATCTGTTCAAAGTAGTATTGCCAGATTCAAGCTGATTAGCCTTATCTTGCCAGCCCTTACCAAAGAGATTTTCTCCCGTGCAAGGAATGTTTCCCAGTTTTTCTTGCACCCATTGTTCCAAGTCTGATGCTTGAAGCCAAGCAATACGATGTGCTCCTATGGATATAGCAAAGGTTCTTCTAAGACATTCAAAACAGTCAAAGGTAGCACGGTTCATAAATCTAGAGACATTCTGGGCATGTTTGACCAGAATAAGGTAGTCTGCTCTTTTCTCCTCTGAGACAGAAGGACTAATGAGCTCCAAGTCTTCCGTGACATCTTCCAGGAACATTCCCATATACAGAATGTAGGAACTGAACCTGGCTCCCAGCATGAAGGATGGAAAACATCGACGGCCAAAGGCATCGAGTGTCCTGGATTCACGGCCTGGAGGATTAGAAGAGTGTGGTTTTGCACTCTTGATTCTTTGCATGGCCGATTCCACTACCATTGAATGGTGTGGTAACTGAGTTTTTTGAAAACCAGGACAACTTGGCACTCGGTACATAGTGTCCAGGCGTCGGGAATGTGAAGATATTGTTAAAGGAGTCTCCCACATTCTCAATATCAGATCATGTAAGATCTTGTGAATGGGAAGCATAGCTGCCTCCTTGTGAGCCATAGAATATTGTAGAATTCTTAATTCCTCTGCCCTAGGTTCTTTTTCTGGAATCACAGTGATCGCAAGGCCTTTTGCTAAATCATGTATGAAGTCCTGGAAGGACATATCTTCTGGAGGAGACATCCTGCGTTGAGGAGAGGGAGTCGAATCTTCCAATAGATTCACTCTGGTACCAGTAGAATCATCAGAGTCATCGGAATCAGAAGACTCAAGTACTGGGTGCTCCTGTGACGCATGGTATCGGTACCGCTCGAAGTCGGTACCGAAGTGTCTCGGTTCCTGATCCGTGATACCGGATATCGGCATGGGGGGAAGCAGTCCTGTTGAAGCAGGTGTTGTCAGTACCGGTACCGATGTTGGTACCGATACCTATGGAACCATCTGTTGCGGTCTTAGTGGTACCGAGGCTGCTAAGAGGGCCGCAAGACTGCGTTCGATAGTGAGGATTCTGTGATCCATTGCTCCTGCCGATGCCTGGGTGCCGGTACCGGTGGATGCGGCCACAACCACAGAGCATAGCACCAGTAGTTCCACAGAGGTCGAGGCCTCTGGAACATCCTGGAGCCCCCATTAATATTTTGGAGCCCAAAGACTCCCGCCGGGGCTGTTTTGCCGGTGAAGTGTCCTCGAGTCAAATGCCCGAGGCATCTCGATACTTCGAAGGAGATTTTCCCTTCAAGGACTGGCTAGTTTTACTTTTGGTTACCTGAGATCCATGGGAGGAAGATAAAGCCCTGGAAGATGTCGATGCAACTGACATCGTGTCAGAGGCAAAAAGGGTACTGAGTTTTGCAGTTCTATTCTGCTGGCTCCTCTTGGTCATCCTCGTGCAGGAGAGACACTCAGTTGGACAATGTTCAGGGCCCAAACATTTTAGACACCAATTATGGGTGTCGGTGACGGAGATGGTACTTCCACATTTTAAGAATTTTTTGAAACCTGTGGCTGGTTTCTCCATGCTTGAAGAAAAATGGGCCTAGTGCCCAAAATGGCGCCTAGCACCAGAAACAGGGAAAGATCCCTGAAGAAAAATATAAGGTTTTTTTTTTTTTTAAAGAAGGAAGAAGAGGAGAACCGGCGGTACCGGAAGGCATCGAATGAAGGCAGACGCGACTACAAAAAAGAAGAAATAAAGGTAGATTTTCTGCGGTGACAGGGTACCATGTCCTGTCAGCTCCGCGGAAAATGAAGAATTGAAGTGAGAGAGGTACAGAGGTGGGAAAGGCAGCACGCATGTATTGTGGGATGCTCCCAAAAGCTTTCCTATTGGATGCTGGGGAGCGTTCCCACGCGGGCTCTGTCGGTACCAATGATACCCATATGTGAAGACTACATTCCTGCTTGTTCCTGGAGATAATAAAGCTACTACAGTGTTGCACCCAGGATCATGAAAGTCAAATAAAAGATTATGAACACAATGTGGCCTCATACCTTCCCCATTTGGCAGGCTGATTATCTGCGACGTCTTCTCATGGCTAAGAAGCGTGCTTAACACCTTTTCGTCTCCGGCTTTGGCAGCAAGGTGCAAGGCTGAGTTGCCATGGCGATCCAGTAGGGCTACATCAGCTCCAGCAGTGAGCAGACCCTCCACTACCTCGGCCTGCTGTGTTATGACAGCCAAGTGCAAGGGTGTCTGTAAAAAGCAGAGGCAGAGCAAAAAGAAAGTTAAAAGGAAGTACATAATGAATAATACCTTGAGGCAAATCTTCCAAAGTGGCTTTTGACTGTAAGGTATACGCACTGAATGTAGGGTTTTTAATTTTGTTAGGGAAAATAGCACTGAAAATGCAGGAGTTAGAGTTATACAATCTGAACTAGCTCAGTTTGACCCTTGTGACCCAGTGCCACCTTGATCACTGTAAACGTAGAACACTCAATTTATCTTGTATAAACTATCCTACAGTTATAACAAGTATATCCTAGGAACTGTGTATTAAATTAGTTAATACACAGATTTATGTGACCGAGGTCATGAAAATTTTGTTTGAAAATTACAATCCTGTATCATTTTATAAATTAATGAATTCCAGTCTAAGACAGATTAACTGCGCATTTACAAAACGCTCAGACGCACAGTGCTTTGAGCAACACAGGGATTGGAAACAAAAGAGGGGTGAGAGCAACATTCCCATGAAGCTGTGTGGGAGTCCTCCATGCTAGTCATGGAAGCTGCTGCGATATTGTGATTTTAGTCACGAGGAGAAGGCAGCAACTCGGGTGGAGGCCCAGATATCATCTTCAGAAATAAGAGATTGATAAACTCACGGGGGTACGTGTTCACCTATCTAAGCATCCAGTAGCTCATGCTGGGATTACACATCTAGCAGTACAGTGAAGGGTCCCTACACTACCAAATGTCATTTTGTGATGCTCAGGTTCTACACGGTTTGGGTATTTGCTTTTGCCTAATATCTGCTCCATTTTTCAGTCAGAGGTATTAATTCTACCAGAATAGCTGTGTGAAATGCACAACAAATCTCAAACTGTGCTTTTGTGTTTGCTGCATAAGTTTAATTTCATTTAACATTTCTATTTCACCTTTTTATAAGCCAGTTCAAGGCAGGTCACCATACAAAAGGAACATATATTGGATAATGCTTTAATACTGAAACCACAAATTGACTGAGTTGCTAGGTCATCATTCTCTACCCTTCGCTGGCTCAATCAAGTTATGGAAACTCTTCTGCTCACCTTAGCAATCTTTAAGTTACATCATTGCAATGCTCTTTGCGATGGTTTACCTTTGGCAACTTTAAAACTTTTACAATTTAGTCAGAGCACAGCAGTAAAGCTTTTGATGGGAGTGCACTCCCTTTACTGGCTCTCCATCATTGGTGGAAGGCTATATTTTGGATAAAATTTAAGTAGGGAATTGTAGTTGCTGGTGTTAATCCACTTTGATATTAGGAAATAGGGGTCAACAAAGAGGTTGTAGGTGATATATTTTTATTGGACTAACTTAATGCATCTTTGACAAGCTCAAAAGAATAATTCTTCATGTCAAAATATAGTAAGTTAGTCCAATAAAAAAATATCACCTACAACTTTTTCGGTGACTCTTGTTGTTGTTTGTTGTTGTTAAGTGCCGTCGAGTCGGAGTCGACTCATGGCGACCCTCTGGATAGCTATCCTAAATTGTGTTCGGTCTTGAGTCAGGCGGCTCATTGTTGACAGACTGGTACCCATAGCTGCTGTTATTGTATCGATCCATCTCATTGCTGGCCTTCCTCTTTTGTGTTTACCTTCTATCTTGCCAAGCATGTCGTCTTTCTCTAATGATCTCTCTCTTCGCATGATGTGTCCAAAGTATGAAAGTCGAAGTCTTGTCATCTGAACTTCTAAAGAAAGCTTAGGTTTGATCTCCTCAAGTACCAACTAGTTTGTTCTTCGGGCAGTCCATGGTATACACAGTATTCGCCGCCAGCACCATAATTCAAAGGCATCAATTTTCTTCCTGTCTATCTTTTTCACTGTCCAGCTTTCACATCCATATGATGTTCTTGAAAATACCATAGCTTGAACAAGTTGAATCTTTGTATGGAGAGAGACATATCTGCTCTTGAGAATCTTATCTAGGTCTTTCATAGCCATTCTGCCAAGAGCAATGCGTCGTCTGATTTCTTGACTGCTTGTTGCTTCTTTATTTGATCCAAGTAGGTTAAAGCTGTTCACGATTTCAATTTCTTCTCCTTCAACGATGAACCTGTTGATTATGCCAGTTGTCATGATCTTTGTCTTCTTTACATTAAGGTGCAGGCCCATTTTGAGACTATGTTCTTTGACTGTGAGAAGCAAATGTTTCAGATCATCTTCACTTTCAGCCAGTAATGTGGTATTATCAGCATAGCAAAGGTTGTTGATGAATCTTCCACCAATCTTCACACCTCTGTTGTCTTCATACAGTCCTGCTTCTCTGATGATTTGTTCTGCATATAAATGAAACAGGTAGGGGGAATGTATGCAGCCTTGTCTTACACCTTTGCTTATTTTAAACCATTCTGTTTCTCCTTGATCCGTTCGAACTGTTGCTTCTTGATCAATGTACAGATTGCGCAAGAGAACGATCAGGTGTTCTGGTATACCCATGCTTCTTAATGTGGCCCAGAGTTGCTCATAGTTTACACAGTCAAAAGCCTTGCTATAGTCGATAAAGCACAAATAGATATCCTTTTGGTATTCTTTAGTCTTTTCAAGGATCCATCTCACATCCGCAATGATGTCTCTCGTTCCTCGCCCTTTCCTGAACCCTGCTTGCACTTCAGGTAGTTCTTGTTCCTGGTATGGTTGTAGTTTCTTTTGAATAATCTTCAGTAGATTTTTCAGTGACTCTTATTTCTAGATAAAATTTAAGGGCCAGATATTCAGAAGCAGGTTCTGCTAACTGTATAAACCTCACCAAGCCCAACATTCAGCAGCACCATCCAGATAGTGTTGCTGAATACTTCCTCTAACTGATGCAGCGGCAGTCCCTGAACCAAGAAAGGGCAGTACGATTACTTATCCCATCAGCAGCGATTCTCAGTCCGCTAACCAGATAAGCTACTGCATAAAATTAGACAAAAAAACAACAGGCTTAACTTTGTGTGGTCTGGCTACCCAGATGCTGGCTGAATATTGCCATTATCCAGCTAGTCTGTGATTGCCACCACTGAAACTAGATTATTTATTGGAAGCCACTACAAGGGCATGTCCACTGGATATCCAGTTTTACTTTTGCACACAGTGGCCGGTGTTTAAAATTATCTCTGACCACCCCACAGGCTGAATATTAGCCCATAAGATACTCATTTTAACTCACATCAGACTATTATTTATCACACTGTGTTATCCCATACTCACCTGCTCACAGTCTCCAGTGGTCACAAACCTCTCTGCTAATTTCCACCTCCTTCAAAAACATGCCTAGAATTTCCCCGGAATTATATCTTCACAGTTTTAGCACTATCACGCTGGAACTGCTTCGATCATTTTACATCAAGAACATAATTTTGCTAATTAAAAAATTATTGAAAGCATGGTTCTTTTCACAAGAATGAGGGAGCATGAAAGGGAATCCTTGTGACTGCTAGAGTGTCATCAGTTTGGCTTGTCAGAGTATGGATGCTTGAGTTAGTTTTATTTGATTTATTTGTGTTTATATTATGTTTTATTCTGTTTATGGTTTTCTACTTTTGTAAAAAGCGTAGTTACTCATCTGTAACAGGTGTTCTCCGGGAACAGCAGGAATCAGTCTTCACAAATGGGTGATGTCGGCGCCGATGGAGCCCACGGAGATGCACTCCCCAGCTTTTGAAGAAAGCCTTGGGAGTTACACCGCGCATGCATGGTCACCTTCCCGCCCAAGGGTGCCATCTTGCCTCAGTATGATATCATTGCAAAAGACGACATAAAACAGCAAGAAGCAACTCCACAGGGAGGGTTGTGAGGACTGATTCCTTCTGTCCCCGGAGAAAGCACAGTTACTTACCTGTAACAGGTGATCTCTGGGAACAGCAGGAATTAGTCTTCACATATGGGTACGTCGGTACCGACGGAGCCTGCACGGGAATGCTCCCCAGCATCCAATCAGAAAGCTTTTGGGAGCATCCCTCGCGCCTGCGCGGTGACTTCCCGCCTTTCCCACTGCCTCTCTTCAGTTGAGTTTCAAAGCTGAGACAGAAAGGAGAGACAGAGGAAAGGAAATAGATAGATACAACTCCTAGGGGAGGTGGGTGGGTTGTGAAGACTAATTCCTGCTGTTCCCAGAGATCACCTGTTACAGGTAAGTAACTGTGCTATCTCCAGGAACAAGCAGGAATGAGTCTTCACATATGGGGACTCCCTAGCTGTGGGTGCCAGGGGAGAATCCCTAAAATGCGTATCCCTGGACAGGACGGCATTTTCCAAACCTGGATCCCCTGCATCCCCTGAGGGATGGGGGGTAGGAGTTGAATAGAGAAGAGCTGCAAGGAACAGCAAATCTAAAGACTACATGAGAGATGAGTCTTTAGAATGTATGTCAAGTATCATTAAAATATTTAATGAACCAGTACAACATAGGACTTACCTACTGGATTGTAGGAAGTAGAACTGTGATGGAGTGTACTGTAGATGCAGTAGCGGAATCTTCAAGGTAACTTCACAGCAGTGAGGATGAAGTTCCAAATCTGGAATAGGCAGGTGACCCAGGTGTCAACTGGGGCAGGAGAAGAACGGCAGGTCTTCAATGGAAAGCTTTATGGGAAAAAGCTGAGAACTATTTTAGGTACAGAGTTATTATCATTGAGGACTAAAAGAAGAAGACTGACCGATCTGGAGAATTAGCCCAGTCCGGAAAGGAAGAGAGGGTATGGAAAAAAAACCCTATTCCCAAGGAAAACAGAAGTGTACTCATAAATACTGAAGATGTACACTGTCTTTCCTAGCTGGTAAGAGCTAGGAAGACACAGAAGTTTGATACTTCATAGATAGGGAGATCTATAACAAAAATAGAAGCTGTTAACGTTACAGCAGCAATTGTGTGTATAACCGCTCCCAGTTACTGAGCCATATGAAAAAAGGCAAGTCGACTGTCTGGACCCTTAAGAGGGTAAAGCACAGTTACTTACCTGTAACAGGTGATCTCTGGGAACAGCAGGAATTAGTCATCACATATGGGTACGTCGGTACCGACGGAGCCTGCGCGGGAAAGCTCCCCAGCTTTTCAGATGAAAAGCTTTTGGGGCCTCCCACTGCACATGCGCGCTGCCTTCCCGCCTTCCTGACCAGCTCTCCTCAGTTCGAGTTTAAAGCTGAGACAATAGAGAGAGGACAGGAAGATAGATAGAGAGACAACTCCTAGGGGAGGTGGGTGGGTTGTGATGACTAATTCCTGCTGTTCCCAGAGATCACCTGTTACAGGTAAGTAACTGTGCTATCTCCAGGAACAAGCAGGAATAAGTCATCACATATGGGGACTCCCTAGCTGAGATGCCTGGGAGATCCCCCTCCAAGGGTAACCATCTTCGTATGGATCTCAGGCATCCATTCTGGGAAGGTGGGCAGGAGTTGTTTAAGTATGGAACAGGTGTTTGAGGACAGCCTGACCAAACAAGGCATCCCAGTGGGAGTCCTTGTCCAAGCAGTAATGGGCTGTGAAGGTATGAACAGAGGCCCAAGTGGCTGCTCGACAGATCTGATCTATGGACACAGAGTGAAGATGAGCCATAGAAGTGGCCATGGCTCTCACATTGTGAGCTGTGACATGGCCTTCCAGAGAAATGTTCTTACTCTGGTAAGCAAAGGAAATACACTGAGCAATCCAGTTGGAAAGTGTGCGTTTGGTGACTGGAAGTCCCAAATGGGAAGGATCAAAAGCCACGAAAAGCTGAGAAGACTTTCGATGTGGCTGAGTCCTATTGAGGTAAAAGGCGAGAGCCCTTTTACAGTCAAGAGTATGAAGGTTCCTCTCTGCACTGGATGCATGAGGAGCCGGAAAAAAGACAGGTAGATATACCTCTTGATTAAGATGAAAAGGCGAGACCACTTTGGGCATAAAGTGGGGATTCGTCCTAAGGACCACCTTATCATGATGAAATCTGGTATAAGGTGGATTAGCCACCAAAGCCTGCAGTTCACTGATGCGGCGAGCCGAAGTGACTGCAATAAGGAAAAGAACCTTCCAGGAAAGAAATTTCAGGGAGGTAGATACCAACGGTTCAAAAGGTGGCTTCATAAGTTGACCCAGAACTAGATTCAAGTACCATGCTACCGGAGGAGGTCGGATGGGAGGCTTAGTGAGGGTCAGGCCTCTCATGAACCTTGCAATAAGAGGATGAGAGGAGACAGGTTGTCCATTTATAGGTTTTAAGGATGCTGCAATAGCACTTAAATGGACTCGTACTGAATTCGTCTTGAGGCCTGCATTGGAAAGATGCAGGAGATAGTCCAGTAGAGAATTCAAAGGAAGTGCTAGAGGGTCAAGACCCTGTTGCGCACACCAAATGGAAAAACGTTTCCATTTGAAAGCATAGGAACGCCTAGTAGAGGGTTTCCTAGAGGCATGAAGGATATCTTTCACTGGTTGGGAAAGATTAAACTCATGAAGGCTTAAGCCTTCAGTAACCAAGCTCGGAGATGTAGGGACTTGGGGTTTGGATGCCACAAAGTCCCCTGCTCCTGAGACAGGAGGTCTGGTGCAGCTCCCAGGTCGAGGGAGGAGCCCTGGGAGAGCTGTAGAAGGAGAGGAAACCACACTTGGCGTGGCCAGCGTGGAGCAATGAGGATCATGGATCCGTGATCCCTCTGAAGTTTGAACAGAGTCTTGGGAATCAAAGGAATGGGTGGAAAAGCGTACAGGAATTCCTGACCCCAATGTAGGAGAAAGGCATCGTTGGCCTGAGCTCCCTGACACGGAGTCCTGGAACAGAACCGGGGAAGTTTGGCATTCCACGGACTTGCAAAGAGGTCTATGTCCGGGGTCCCCCATTCCTGAAAGATTCTGCGTATCTGGTCCATATGTAGGGACCATTCGTGTGGGAGCAGAACTCGACTGAGTCTGTCTGCCCGAGAGTTTTGAACTCCTGGAAGATATACTGCCAGAAGATGAATTTGGTGCTCTCTGGCGAAGGCCCATAATCTGAGAGCTTCGTTGCAAAGCGACAGAGAGCCCGTCCCTCCTTGTTTGTTGACATAGAACATGGCTACCTGATTGTCTGTTTGGACTAGGACAGTCAGGATGACAAGGAGGGTGTGGAAGACTGTGAGGGCAAGGAAGATTGCTCGCAGTTCCAGAAAGTTGATGTGAAGGGTGGTCTCCTGAGGAGACCAGGTGCCCTGAGTGGAGAGGTGCTGGAGATGAGCTCCCCACCCTGCTTGGGAGGCATCTGTTGTGAGGGTTGCTTGGGGCAACGAAGGTTGGAAGGGGATCCCCAACAACAGATTTTTGGAGGATGTCCACCACTGGAGAGACCAAAACAGTCGTTTTGAGGTGAGTATTTGGTCTGAGAGCAGTCCTGATGCTTGAGACCACTGGGTGGCCAAGGTCCATTGAGCTGCTCTCATATGAAGACGAGCGTAGGGCACCACGTGTACCGTGGAGGCCATGTGGCCCAGAAGCTGCAGCATTTCTCTGGCTGACAAGTGACTTCTGGACTGAGCCTGGGAGGCCAAGCATATTAGTCTTTGGCCTCGGACCAGAGGGAGGTAGGCCCTTGCAGTGGTGGAGTCCAATTGGGCCCCTATGAATTCCAGAGACTGAGTAGGGATAAGTTGGGATTTGGGAATGTTTACCACAAGTCCCAGATATTGAAGAATACGCCTTGTGCGGTCCAGAGAAATCTGGGCTTCTGACTGAGATGGAGCTCGGATGAGCCAGTCGTCCAGATATGGGAAGACAAAGATTCCCATGCCTCTGAGAAATGCGGCTACGACTGCCATGCATTTTGTGAAGACTCTTGGAGCAGAGGCCAGACCGAAGGGTAGTACTCTGTACTGGAAATGTTTTCCCTGGAACAGAAATCTTAGATATTTTCTGTGGGATGGATGGATGAGTATATGAGTGTACGCATCCTTGAGATCTAGAGAACAAAGCCAATCCTGACTCTGAAGGTATGGAAAGAGAAGGCCCAGAGAGAGCATTTTGAATTTCTCCTTGAATAGAAACTTGTTCAATTCTCTCAGATCTAGGATAGGTCTGAAGCCCCCTGTCTTCTTTGTTATGAGAAAGTAAGGGGAGTAGAAACCTAACCCCTGTTGTGGAGGAGGAACCTCCTCTATTGCTCCTTGGGCAAGAAGAGAAGAGACTTCCTGACCCAACAGGGTCAGAAGAGATGGGGGAGAACTGAAGTGCCTCACCATGGTATGGGGAGGAAGGCTGGAGAAATGAAGTTTGTAGCCCTCTCGGATAATAGAGAGGGTCCATTGCTCTGATGTGATTTGTTCCCATCTGGGAGCAAAATGAGCTAGCCTTCCAGGAATGGTGAGGGGTTCTGGTTGTTCTAGAGCCAGAAACGGCAAGTTCTCTAGAGGCAAGTCAAAACCCCTGAGGGGGTTGAGCCTGCTGGGGTGTAGCAGACACTGCAGGCTTTGACTTTACCTGCTTAGATTGTTGGCGCTTAGCCGCAAAGCGAGGCTGAGCAGATTGCTGGCCAGTATTTGTGGGAAATCTGGTCTTTTTATAGTAAGGCCTTTTAAAAGGCTTCTTTTTGGCAGGGGTAGAAGTAGACTTGGACAGTCTATCTAGAGTGGCATTTTCTGCATCCATTTGAGCAGCTTTAATCTGCCAGTCTTCCCCAAATAAGTTCTCACCGGTACAGGGCAGATTCCTGAGGCCATCTACAACCCAGGGTTCTAGGTTAGAAGCCTGGAGCCAAGCGAGACGTCAGGCTGCAATAGCAATTCCCGAAGCTCTGCCTGCAACTTCAAAGGAATCAAAGGCTGCCCTGTTGGAGAACTTGGAGACCTCTGAAAGTTGTGTCACCATAGAAAAGAAGTCCGCCCTTTGATCATCAGGGATAAAGGGGGCAAAATTCTGTATTTTTAGGGCAAGTTGCCCAAGATACATGCCCATATAAAGGCTATAAGAATTGATCCTGGCTATAAGCATACTAGCCTGGAACATCTTTCTTCCAAAAGAGTCTAGGTTCTTACATTCTCGCCCTGGAGGAGTAGAAGAATGCCTTTTAGGACTCTTTATTTTCTTCATGGCAGACTTCACCACAATGGAGTGGTGAGGCAGCTGAGTTTTCTGGAACCCAGGCGAAGGAGGGACCCGATACATGGTGTCCAACCTGCGGGAATGGGGAGACAGTGTTAAAGGAGTCTCCCACAAATCCATCAAGTGTTCTTGAAGGATTTCATGGACAGGCAGAGTGACTGCCTCTTTAGGAGCTTTTGAGTATCCTAAAATGTCCAATTTTTTGGACCTGGGTTCTTTTTCAGAAGATGTAGCAATAGAAAGTGCTTTAGCTACATCAACAATGAAATCCTGAAAGGATAAATCCTCTGGAGGAGACATCCTCCTCTTTGGAGAAGAGGGCTCCTCAGGAAGAGTAAGCTCAGCAGAGTCATCAGAGGAATTGAATTCATCAGAAGAATCTGAGTCTTCCCTCTGTACTGCCAATGTACGATACGCATACCGATCGGTATCGACATCGGGCGTATCGGGCATGGGATCGGTACCGGGTGAAAGCCGGAATCCGGCATGCGGAACCGATCGACGTTTGGAAGTCGATGGTCTCGGTTCCGGTGTAGATACCGGAACCGGAGTCGGTACCGATGAAATCGGTATCGAGGGCGTCGCAGCCTTAATGAATGCCAGAACGGCTTGCTGCATGGTCTGGACAGTACTGCCCATAGACGCCACTACTGCCTGGATGTCGGTACCGGTATGGGCCGGTACCCCAGAGCAGTCCAACAGGTGATCGGTCGAGGCCGTGCCATCGATGTCAACCTGTGACCCCATGATTGCTTTGGAGGCCGGAACCTCCCGCCGGGGCTTTTTGGCCTGGGCAGAATCCTCGAACTCAGAATTGAGAGCCTCTCGATCTTTAGAAAGAGATTTGCTTTTAGAGGATTTGCCCACAGAAGTTTTGGTTACCTGAGATCCATCCGGAGAGGAAGACCTGGATGACTGTGATGCTTCTGAAGGAAACAGCACATGGAGCTTGTTGGCCCGGTTCTGCAAACCACGTTTAGACATCTGGGTGCAGGATGGGCAGTCCGGTATGGAGTGTTCAGGTCCCAAACATTTGAGACACCATTCATGGGTGTCTGTGACAGAAATGACAGCACTGCATTTGGTACATTTTTTAAAACCAGGGACTGGCTTCTCCATGAGGAGAATTTGTGTAGGCCTTAAGGCCTAACAACAGGTACCAAGCTGTGCTGAAGAAAATAAAAAAGTCTTTTTTTTTTTTTTATAAAGAAAGAAAGAGAGAGACCGGCGATACCGGTTTCGGTATGGGGAAGGCAGGTATGCGGTCTAAAGAAACAAACAAAAGTAACAAATTCTTCAGCGGTGACAGGAACACGACCTGCTGGCTCCGCGGAAAAAGAAGAACTGAGGAGAGCTGGTCAGGAAGGCGGGAAGGCAGCGCGCATGTGCAGTGGGAGGCCCCAAAAGCTTTTCATCTGAAAAGCTGGGGAGCTTTCCCGCGCAGGCTCCGTCGGTACCGACGTACCCATATGTGATGACTTATTCCTGCTTGTTCCTGGAGATAAGCTTTATAGCACAGACAGTTAGGGAGGTAGAAGGTAATACTTAGCGTCCTATGGACATCTCCCAATAGTACGTAGATATATATATAACAATGAAGATACATACATATCTATATATATATGTGTGGATATGTCCAATATGTGATATATATATATATATATATATATATATAGATAGATAGATAGATAGATATAGATGGGCATGGCTTATGCCCACACAGATTATAAAAATATGTATGGTTATAAGTCTGAGGATATATGCCTGCAACGGAGTCCCACAAAAACATTTACATGGGAAATGTGAAGGGAAAAGATTCATCTGATAATAAGGGGGTAAAAACCACCTGAAGATATATAGAGAATCTATTTCCGTGGTGCAGGAATGCATTTTAGTGGATAACCAGTATGGTTGCGTGAAAAACAGAGGATAATAGCAGTCTGGTAAGAGCATGTCAGGAGTACTGGAGGACTCTGACATGTCCAAAGGACAAGGAAACGCATGGACTAAGATACCTGGATGACCCAGTTAAGGGACTCAGAGGTATCATGTATAGTAAAAGAGTATGCGTTGTCCAAGTGGAGTAGAAAAAATACCAAGCTGCAAGGAAAAAAGGGGTAAATTCCTGCCAGATTGGGAACTCCATGGACATTGACGCAGAAAAAGCTTGTCTTCTGTATTACAACAGGAGACAGAGGGTAGAAAGAACCTACATAGCCATGGAATGACTATATAAGTTTTTTCTATTATATGGAAAAAACCCTCAGAGACAAAGATGAATGCTCTACAGTAAGGGCCCATAGTAGAAAGCTTCTCTGAAGATTGCAGAGAGCATTGTGCAGGAAAATTATGAGATAACTGACAGCAGTCAGAAGTGCTGCCACATCCTAGGTAAGGATATGGCTAGAAGAAGATAACCTGCAATGAGTAGTATTATGCAAGATAATGAAAGTAGCTTGGCTAGAAACTTTAAAGTAAGCACTGGAACTTCTGTATGTGCAGCAACTGAACAAAGAAAAAAGGGGATCCCCCTGTATAAAAACAGGGAGAAAAACAGACAGAGGGAGCGGGGATATTTCCGTCCCTGTCTGATGAGTTGTTCAGAACATGCATTGAAGGACAGTAGAAAATCTACACTGGAAAGAAGAGAAGTGTTTCATATGGTACCAACTCGAGCAGGGGAAACCCTGGAAGAGTGGGGGTTGGTAGGTGACGTACCATATGGTAAGTCAGCTGAAGGAAAAAATGTCCATGTGGGGACAGAAACTATCATGGGATAATTGTAATCTCCCTTTATGATAAAAAGAAAGGGAGAATTCTGTAACCCATGGACAAAAATATGGTAACAGCTTAGCATACTGAAAAGAAAAACCAGTGTAGAGTTTGAAGAATAACTTCTGGTAAGAAGTTAACTGTAGAATTGCAACATACAGGAACCTATGGCTGCTGACTATGATTAGCCTGGTTAGAGTCTGGAGACTTCAGACGAGGATGAGATGTCCCTTGTTTGGGTACATCTGGAGGATGGGCAGAAGAAGGGTGAAACTTTCTTTTCTTAGGGAAAGAAGGTTTGGTAGGACATTTCCTACGTCCTGGGGAAAAAGAAGGCTTAGGACGGTTTCCAGAACTAGGAAAGTCAGTGGAGCAATGAGCAACCTGACGTAAAGCCTCTTTATTGAAGAGATTTTCTCCAGTACAAGGAGAATTACCCAGTGTATGTTGTGCCCATCTGCTCAAGTCAGAAGCTTGCAGCCAGGCTTTACGACGTGCTCCAATGGCAATAGCAGAGGATTTGCTGACAGACTCAAAAGAGTCTAGAGAAGCACGAGAAAGGAACCAAGAGATATTCCTGCTATGATTAAGAAGCAAGGAATAGTCAGAGGCCTTAGGATCTGACAGAAAAGGAGACAAGAGAGATAATTTCTCTGTGACCTCCTGAAGTATCAGACTCATATAGAAAATATATGAAATAATTCTTTAAGCCAGCATAGAAGTTTGGAAGGTTTGACGTCCAAAGGCATCAAGTGCTTTAGATGCACGACCTGGCGGATAAGAAGAATGCTTCTTCTTACCTTTCTCAATGCTGATTCCACTACCATGGAATGATGTAGAAGTTGGTTTTTCTGAAACCCTGGAGAAGGAGGTACCTGATACAGAATGTCCATGGCTGTAGAAGGCAAGGGAACCCTCAAAGGTGATTCCCATATCCTCAGAAGAAGATCCTGTAAAGAATGATGTAAAGGAAGCATTATATTTTCCTTTTCTACAGGATCTTGGTCAAGAGAAAAACCAGGAATAGGAATGGCAAGAAAGGTTGCCATGTCAAGGAGAAACTCCTGAAAAGAAGGATTTCCAATAGGAACTAATCCTGGGCAAGCTGAGGTTGAAGGAGCAGCTTGAGCACCAGAAGAGATACTGGACTGGTGCAGAAAAAGAATCCTGCTCGATGGACAGTGATCCTGAGAGTTCTGATTTGAAGCAGTTAGTACTGCATTGTGAGTGCCTGGTATTGATTCCAAACTAGGCATACAAAGGATCGATGGCACCGATGGAACTGCAGGAATCGACCCCGACACCAGTATCGGTATCTGGGAGAATAATGTCATCGAAGAAGTATTCGGGGGCTGCTGAAGCGGTACCGAGGTAAGCCAAGAGCCTTGATGAATATCCTCAGTACTGCGAAGCCGGAAACGATATGGATCGGTTCCGAATCGCGTCGGTATCAAATCATCTAGACTGGATATCGATTCCAGACTCGGCATCGAAGCGAGCGAGCCCATCGATACATGTCTAGAAAGTACCGACGTTGTTTGTGGTATCGGCGATGCCGATACAGGAAGGTTAATCGGAGTCGCATCGATCGGTACCAAAGGTAGCGAGGACGTCCGAAAACGATGCCCGGTGAAGGGAGGAACTCTCGATCCCGGCACCGATGTCAGGGTATCGGTACTGCTCGAAGCCAATACCAACCCCGAGCATGGCGAAGATACAGGACAGTCAATCTGGGACGTATCAATCGGCCCCAAAGGTACCGAGGATACCAGATGACGATCCCAGGTGAAGAGTGGAACACTCGACACTGATGCCGCTGCCGGGGTATCGGTACCGCTCGAAGCCGGTACCAACCCCGAGCATGGCTGGGATATAGGAAAGTCAATTTGAGTCGTATCGCTCGGACCCGAAGGTAGCGAGGATGCTCGATGACGATCCCTGGTGAAGAGTGCAGCACTCGACACCGATGCCGATGCCGGGTTATCGGTACCGCTCGAAGCGGATGCCACCCCCTGGCACGGCTCAGGTATGTTCTGTGAGGGGTGAGCCCCAGGAACAACCTGAAACCCCGTAAATGCTTTGGAGCCCGAAGACTCCCGCCGAGGTTTTATTGCCAATGAGGTCTTGAGGGTAAAGCCGGAGCCGTCATCATGCTGGACATGAGACTTACCCTTCAAGAATTGGCTAGTCTTAACAGACTGTTTGTGGGTTACCTGATCCTGGAGAGAAGAATAAACCGGTGTCCTCACCTCAGGAGGAAAAACGGCGAGGGAATCTCGAAAAAGGGAAGGTCTTCTCCCAACAAAATAGCCTGAGGTATCAGGGTAAAAAGGGTCAGGACCCAAACAGGTTAGACACCAAGCCTTGGAGTCTAAAAAGAAAACTAATTTTCCACAGTGAAGGCACTTCTTAGGAGAAGAAGGCTCCATGTTGGAAAAGGCCTGGTAGGCCCAAAAAGTTAAACAAAAAACTGAGGAGAAATATTTCTCTAAGTTTGAAAAAGAAAATAATAAAGCACCAGCGGTACCGGTATCGGCGGGAAAAACAGCTGCGACCACAAGAAAATAAGAAAAATAAGGATTTTTAAAGAAAAAAGTTTCTGCGGTGACAGGAGGACATCCTGTTGGCTCTGCGGAAAAACGAAAACTGAAGAGAGACAGTGGGAAAGGCGGGAAGTCACCGCGCAGGCGCGAGGGATGCTCCCAAAAGCTTTCTGATTGGATGATGGGGAGCATTCCCGTGCAGGCTCCGTCGGTACCGACGTACCCATATGTGAAGACTCATTCCTGCTTGTTCCTGGAGATCACCTGTTACAGGTGAGTAAGTACGCTTTCTCCAGGAACAAGCAGGAAGTCAGTCCTCACATATGGGACTCCCAAGCTACAGGCTACTGAAAATCCTGTAGAAGCAACGGGCGACCCAAAAAGCGGACTGTAAAGGAACAGCAGGGAGCGCTGGTTGGCTGGAAGTCCGGCACTGCAGCAGCAACATCGAAAATGCAATCCCCTCTCTGGTAGCCTGAACACAGGGCTGAAGGGAAGGAGTTGCACTATTCCTCAAAGAGGTGACGAAGTACTGCCTGGCCGCAGGCACTATCAAGCCGCAAGCTCCCTTCCAAGCAGTAGTGCGCTGTGAAGGTGTGCACAGAGGACCAGGTGGCAGCCCGGCAGATGTCCAGTAAGGGCACAGAGTGCAGGCTGGCCACAGATGCCGCCATGATGCACACATTGGAAGCTGTGACATGATGGTCCAGAGAAAGTCCCGCCTGCTGGTAGGCAAAGGAAATGCAGTCAGCCATCCATCATGAGAGGGTGCACTTGGAGACTGCAACTCCAAGTTGACTGGGGTCAAAGGAGACAAAGAGCTGCAATGTGCTGTGGTGGAGCTGCATCCTCTGAATGTAAAAGGACAAGGCCCTCTCGCAGTCAAGCATGTGCACAGAGGCCTCTGCCCTGGAGGAGTGAGGCCTAGGAAAGAAGGTGGGAAGTACCACCCCCTGATTCAAGTGGAAGACGGAGACGACCTTTGGCAGAAACTTGGGGTGAGTCCGAAGGACAACTCTGTTCCTGTGAAATCTAGATTACGGCACATGGACCACCACAAATTGCAGTTTGCTCATGCGTCTGGCAGAGGTGAGCGTACTAGGAAAACGACCTTCCAAGATGGGTACTTAAGATGGCAGGTAGTCAAGGGCTCAAAGGGGGGAGCCACTGGCGGCAGACGAATGAGGTGGTGGTGGGCCAAAATGGCAGAGGTGCATTCTGATTGTGTTGGACTTAAGACCAGTCCCGGAAAGATGCAAGAGTTATTGCAAGACGTCTTGCACCGTGCAAGAGAAGGGGTTAAGATCCCCATCCATGCACCACAGCGAAAACCTGCACCATTTAAAGGCATATATTCAATGTGTGGAATCCTTACACGAGGCCAGCAGGACATCTTTCACCTCTCTCAAGAGAAGGTGGTGCGCCATAGCTAACCTATCAGCATCCAGGCCGTCAGGGCAAAGGATGGGGGTTTGATATGAAGAAGCGTCCTTTTCTGTGACAGCAGGTCCGGAGAGCCCCCCCCAGCAGCAGTGGGTCCCTCTGGGACAGTTGCAGGAGCAGGGGGAATCATGGTTGCTTGGGCCACCTGGGATCGATGAATATGACTGAGGCCGCCTCCGCTTGTATCTTGAGGAGCACCTGGGAGACCAGGGGTGTAAGCGGGAACACGTATAGGAAACCCTTGGACCAGGGGAGGATGAAGGCGTCTGCTGTCTCTCATCCCCGGGCCGGCTTCTAGGAACAGAAGCGTGGCAGCTGCATGTTCTCAGGGCTGGCAAAGTAGTTTATCTCTGGGGTCCCCCAGTAGTGAAAGACATCCCTCAATACCAACGGGTTCAGCTACCACTCGTGGGGCTGGAGGACCCGGCTCAAACAGTCAGCCAGTATGTTGTCCTGGCCCAGCTGGTAAACTGCCCTGAGGAAGATGTTTCGCCCTGCTGCAAAGTTCCAGAGGTGAACGGCCTCCTAGCAGAAGTGGACTGAGCCTGTGCCACCCTGCTTGTTGAGGTAGTATATCGCCACCTGATTATCCGTCTAGACTTGAACCACCTGTCCCGTCAGATGGTCCTGGAGCATCTGCAGGGCATGGTATACTGTCCTGAGTTCCAGCAGGTTGATCTGCAAGGCACTCTGCCCTGGAGACCATGGGCCCTGTGACAGAAGGTGATAGCAATGGGCTCCCCAACCCAACTTGGACGCGTCAGTCACGAGGATGCGCTGCAATGGAGGAGCCCGGAAAGGAAGGCCAGCTCTGAGGTTGAGTGGGTCCTGCCACCAGGCAAGGGATGTTGCCAGGGCCGGTGTGACTTCTTTCCTCCAAGTAGCCAGAAGCCTGTGTCCACTGGGCAATGAGCATCCACTGGGCCTGTCACATGTGGAGACGAGCAAACAGTGTGATGTGGACCGTAGATGCTGTGTGCCCCAACAGGAGGAGCATCTGTCTGGCTTTTGCCACTGAGCAACCCTGCAAGTCCTGTGCCAGGGACGAGAGGTGCAACGTGCAGTCCTGTGGGAGGAAGGCCCGTGCCTGGGTGGAGTCCAGCAGGGCGTCGCTGGGTTGGCAACAGGAGACTTTGGGAAGTTGACCACAAACCCGTGGCACTGGAGCAGCCCAATGGTGCGGTGAGCTGCACTGCACACTTCCTCTGGTAAGCTGGCTCTGATGAACCAGTTGTCCAAGTAGGGGAAGACTAAAACACCCAAGAGACAGAGGTGGGCAGTCACGACCGCCAGGCATTTGGTTAACATCTGAGGAGCAGAGACCAGTCTGAAGGGGAGCATTCTGTATTGGTAGTGTCGGCCCCTGACCACAAACCAAAGGTACTGACGGGTGCCTTGGATGTATCAGGATGTGAGTGTATGCATCTTTGAGATTCAAGGAGCATAGACAATCTCCCTGCAGGAGGTAAGGCAGCAAGGTTCCAAGGAATACCATTTTGAACTTTTCCCTTACCAGGAAGTGGTTGAGGTCCTGCAGGTCCAGAATAGGCCTGAAGCCCCTGGTTTCCTGGGGTCAAGAAAGTAGCGGGAGTAGAACCCCTGGCCCTGCAATGGCTGGGGAACGATGTCTACCATGTGATCCTCTAGCAGGGCCTCGAGTTCCCTCTGCAGGAGCTCCCTGTGTAAAGGGTCCATGGGTATTTTCCCTGGGAAGTAGGGAGGCGGCAGCTGAAAGAAGTGGAGGAGGTACCCCTCCTTGACCACCTGCAGCATCTAGGCACCTGTAGTGATGTCCGGCCATAGGTATGCAAAGCAGACCAGCCATCCTCCCATGAACCTTGGGCCTGTTATATCCTTGGGAAGGGAGGCTATGACCAAGGAGTTGGAGGCTTGGGTGCCTTTGGCTTACAGGGGCCATGCCCCTGTGCCTTGGTCTGCTGCCCCTGAGAGGGAGTCTGGTAGGCTGGAAATTTGGTGGTGGGGGATTCCTCATCTGTCTTCCAAGCCGACATGGAGTCAGAGAAATCGTCGAGAGCTGGGTGCTCTCTGGACCAAATCAGCGTCGATGATTCCCGGCGTTGGTACCCCGCTGCAGCGGCGCCTGACGAGTCATGCCTCCAGTCAGACACTGATGGAGATGGTGCCGATTGAGCCAACTTCAAGGATAGGTTGAGTATCTTCCAGGACGTCCTTGCCGAGGACAACCCCATGGCTGGCACCAATGATCCAGAGATACCAGTCATTGGGCCCGCTGCGCCTCGAGGAAGCAGAGAAGCTGCGTTCCAAGGCCACCATCCTGGCCTCAATGCCAATTGGCTCCGCAGCAGCTGACTCGGGTCTTGAGGTCGTTGAGCCTGGAGCCACGTCCATCATAGAGGAATCACCAATCAGGATAGCGTTGGGGGACCTGACCCGATCCCCCAATGCCATGGGAGTCTCCTCCCACTGGGGCTGCTTGGAGGACTGCTCTCGGACATTGCCGTCGGGTCAAGGACTCTGCACCCTGGAGTCGCAGGTCTTACCTTTGGTTTCAATGATGTCCTGGACCCACAGGGAAGGTCCTCGGAGGACAATCCCCAGTCCGAGGCTCTGGGACCCTGGGGCTCTGTCCGAGCCTGGGCATGCAATGAGTCACTGGAAGCCAGTGTCGGCAGGGATTCCAACCCCGATGCCCTGTTCATCCGGGGGAACTTGTCGTTTCTCTCTCTATAACTAACAAAATTTGCCCCTTCCTTTCGGAACACACTACTAAAACACTTATCCACTCTTTAATTACCTCTTGCCTTGACAACTGCAACCTCTTCCTTGCTGGTTTCCCTCTGAGTCACCTTTTTCCCCCTTCAGTCTGTTCATAACTCTGCTGCGCGGTTAATCTTCCGCCACTCCCAATATACTCATATACCCACTTTTCTTAAATCACTTCATTGGTTTCCTTTCCATTTCTGATCCAATACAAACTTCTCCTTCTGACCTATAAATGCATTCATTCTGCTGCTCCTCACTACCGTTCCCTCTCCCTATACCCCTCCTTGTGAACTCAGCTCTTCCTCTGGCTTGCTTCTCTCTTTGCCTTTGTCTTCCACTGCCAACTCCAGACTTCATTCCTTTCACCTTGCTGTTCTTTATGTCTGGAACAAATTACCTGTATCTTTACATCAGGTTTCATTTCTCCCCCTTTTCAAATCCATGCTAAAGGCTCACCTCTTTCAGGCCGCCTTTGCATCTTAATCCTTTGTTCTCCTTCTGTTTCCTTATACTTCCTTATTGTACCCTTACTCTCATCTTTTGTACTGTCTGTCTTGATTAGATTGTAAGCTCTGATGAGCAAGGTACCATCTTTATATGTGTCTGTACAGCACTGTGTATGCCTTGTAGCACTATATAAATGATTAATATTAGTAGAAGTGATCGTCTAGCGGCATGCCCTTCCTCAGATGACTGGGCTGTTGCCATCACCGCGGGCTACCCTTCACTATCATTGGAAGCGGAAGCCTGAGCTCAAACTCCTAAGACTTCAGGGATCACAGAGTCAGTAAGGATCATTGGAGTGGCCCCATATGAGTAGGCACCCACGGCACATCTCTATTTTTGCCACCATCAATTTGAGGAGCTGAAGATAATACCAGACCTCTGGGAGCCTACTGCAAACAGAACAGTGCCAGACAATCCAATAGCCTTGTAACTGTCTCCTCTGGCAGGCAGACTCTGCCCACTCGAGTATCGAATGTGCTCCTAGGAACTCTAGGGAGCGGGAAGGCATTGACTGGCTCTTTCCCTGTCTGATCACCCAGCTGAGGCTTTCCAAAAAAGCCACCACTCGAGTCGCTGCCCAAGATGCTTTTGAAAGAGAACAGGCTGGGATGGGCCAGTCATCCAGATATGGGTACACACAAATTCCTGGGTGCCGTAGAGCCAGAGTCACCACCACCATGACCTTGGAGAATGTCATTGGGACAGTGGAGAGTCTGAATAGTGAATTGAAAGTGAGAGACAAACCCAGCAAAACGCAGATACCTTGGCTGATCCTCCTGGATCAGGATATGAAAATACACCTTGTCCTAATCCAGAGATGAGTCATGAACCGCAGTTTCCATCCAGAAGCACAGGACGCACAAGTGCTCATTGACACCTTTGAAGTCCAGAATGGGCCAGAACGATCTATCCTCTTTTGACACCACAAAATAGATGGAATAACTGCCCTTGCCCTGATCGTCCGAGGGAATGGGCACCACTGCCTTTATTTATTTATTTAACTGTATTTATATCCCGCTTTTCACCAGGTCAAAGTGGTTTAACAGAAAAAGGGGGGGGGGACAGTAATCAATACTTGGGTAGGGGGCTGTCACCGGGAGGCCAACATTAATGATCTAAACAGATATTAAGGTCATAAACAATGGACATTAGTCTCTTAGGGGGGAGATCTGTGGGTATGTTAAAGGGTCAGGGAAGGAGTCAGTGGTGGATGTTTGTTTCTGGTCCGAGGTATTCTTGGAACAGGGTGGTTTTTAGTTGTTTTCTGAATGTTGAAGGATCTCCGTTGTTTCTGATTTGGCTTGGTAGGGAGTTCCAAAGGGATGGCACGTATAGTTCGAAGGCTCTGTTGCAGGTCAGTTGATTGTATTTAGTTCATTCATGGGGGATGGTGAGGGTGTTGCTGGTGGTTTGTCTGGTTGTTCTTTTGTGGGTGGGTTGGGGCAGTAAAGTTCGGATCTGGGAGGTCTGCGTTTGACAGAGGGCTTTGTGGATAAGGAGGGCTGATGATTTGTATTTGATTCTTGCTTCGAGAGGGAGTATGTGCAGTTCTCTCAGGACTGGGGTGATATGATCTTGTTTTTTTGCTTTCTGGATAATTCTTGCTGTGGTATTTAAGGCAGTTCATAGTGGGTTGGTGTGGGTGGCAGGTAGTCCGTGATAGATTATGTTGCAGTAGTCCAGGTGGGGGAGCGTCATAGCTTGCATGACTGTCCTGAAGTCTTGTGGATCGAGGAGAGGTCTGAGGCGTTGTACTGTTTTTGCTTTGTGGAATATTATTCCGGTAGTCTTTTTAATCTGTTGCTTGAGTGTGAGCGCTTGGTCTATGATGATTCCTAAGTATTTTATGTGTGGTTGTATTTGTATTTGTGTGGTTCCTAAGTTGAGGTGTGGTGGTGGTGTGAAGTTTGGATCCTTGGTTACTATGAGAGCTTCTGTTTTTTTTAGGTTGATGGATAGGTTGTTCTTTTGTAGCCAGCTGGAGACTTCTATGAAGCAGTCTGTTAGTTGATTGTTTGTCGGGTTGGTGGTTGTGATCGGTCCATAGAGCATTATGTCATCTGCGTAGATGTGGTAGTTGATGTTATGGGCGCGTATGATTGAACAGAGTGGTTGCAGGTAGATGTTAAAGAGCATGGCGGATAGTGTGGATCCTTGGGGTACTCCTTGGTGTTGCTGAAAGGGGGGGGAGGTTGCTATGCTTGTGCGGATCAATTGTTGTCTATTGGTCAGGTAGGAGCGGAACCTCTGAAGTACGACGTTTTTGATGCCGATTTCTTAGAGTCTGTGTAGGAGGATGTTGTGGGAGATGGTGTCAAAGGCTGCGGATATGTCCAGGAAGATCATAGCGTAGCCAGAGTACTTGGTCTGTGTGCCCTTGATGAGGGTGTTCATTAGAGATGTCATGAGGGTCTCAACTCCGTGGAATGGACGGAAACCATGTTGTTGTGGGTACAGTATGTTGTTGGTATCCAGGTGGTCTTGAAGTTGTTGTTGAACTATTTTCTCAATGATTTTGGTGGTGAATGGAAGACTTGCTATAGGCCTGAAGGAGGCGGGGTCAAGGGGGTCTAAGTTGTGTTTTTTTAGGGTTGGGCGGATGATGGAGGTTTTGAGGATGTCTGGCATGTGTCCTTGTCTGAGGGATTCGTTAACAATGTGGGTTAGGGGCATGCTTATTTCCTCCTTGGATTTCTTTATCCATTCCGTAGGGCATGGATCTAGTGGGGAGGTGGTAGTGTTTAGGGAGGAGATGGTGGATTCTATTTTTTCTTTGGTGATTGTTTCGGATGTGCTCCAGTCCGTAACTATGGAAGTAGGGTGGGTTGTTGTCTCTGCATTCGGTTGCAGAGTTTGAGGTTGTTGAAGCTTCAGGAGTAACAACTTTTCCAAGATGATCTGCACAGCGGCTGTTTTGTTTGCAGAACCCCGAGGGTAGATTTATTTATTTAACATTTTTTTATATGTCACATTTCCAAGGATCAATGTGGTTTACATGCAACAATTTGAAAATACAATGAACAACTGAAATGCAGACAAAATAAAATACAGCAAGGGAGGATATAACATGGAACTATAAACACTGCAGGATTAACTTATTATACATAATGATAATTTAGTGAAGGAGTACAAGGTTAGAAATAGGTTTGAACAGCAGCAGAGTGGATTAAGTGTTAGGCTTGGGATTATGTTTGACTCATTGAGGGTTATATTAAGTGGGGGGGGGGAACCAAAAAGAAAATGTAATAAAAGAATTGAGGGGTACTGGAATAAGAAATGTTCATGATACTAAATCTTATCTTAAAAGTGGTCTTTAAAGAGTAGAGTCTTTATATCCTTTTTGAAGCATGTGAGGTAGTCTATGCTTCTTAATATTGTAGGAAGACTGTTCCATAAGCCAGAGGCATACAGAGAGAATGCTTGTGAGCAAGTTGTTTGGTTGCATCTTATTTGTCAACAGGTACGATTAATCTATTCTGATTACATGCTCTTCTGAGTCTATTTTCTGGCTGACTCTTAAGGATGGAAAGTAAATAATTAGCAGAGCTATTGTGTAAGATTTTGAATATGGTAATAAGAACTTTGTATTTAATGTGGCATTGGAGAGGTTGTCAGTGCAACTGATTGAGGACAGGGGTAATGTGGTCTGCTCTATGGGTCCCCTTCAAGACTCTTGTGCAATACGCTGTGCCATTTGTAGTGGGTGTAAGACACTTTTGGGGACACCATGGTAAATGATATTACAGAAGTCCAAGTGAGGAAAAATCATTGCATGGAAAACCGTACGGAAATCATTTGGTTCAATCAGAGGGCATAATTGTTGAGAGTTTTGATCTTTTGGTAAATTATTCTGGTGGTTCTGTTGATGTGGAATTGTAGAGTAAGCCATTGATCAAGTGTTATATTCCAAGGTACTAGATCTCAACTTTGACTTTTAGTTCAATATTATTGACTTTCAAAACTGTTGGAGGAGTGAAGTCTTGGTTCCTGGTTATGAAACGTACCTCTGTGTTTTAGAAGTTTATTTTAAGCTAGTGGTGTAGAAATCAGCTGGTGACTGCGTTAAAGCATTCTAATATACAGTATGAGTGTAGCATCCTGATGCGATGGAAAAGGGAGGGTAAATCATATCATCATCAGAATATATATGGTATAATATGTTGTGATCCTGGATGATTTTGCATAGTGGCTGTAGATGAATATTAAATAGGAGCGCGGAGAGTGCAGAACCTTGTGGAACTCCATGGGTGAGATTGTACGGTGCTGATTGGTGGGTCCTACTTTCACCTGCTGATGACATCCTGTTAGATATGAGCAGAACCATTCAAGGGCAGAACTCTGCACTCCTATGGCTTGTAGCTATGCTAGGAATAATTAGAATGAAGCCATGATCTGGGTTTTGAATGCTTTTTATAATCTTATCAAAGAAGGAAGTAATTAGAGTTTCAACAGAGTGATATTATCTGAAACCATGTTGCTATATATCTAGGGGAGAGTTTGTGTTGACAAAATCCTGAAGCTGTATCTGTACCACCTTTTCAATTTTTTAGGAAAAGTAGACTAGTGATGGGTCGGCATGAATTTGGGTTTCTAACTTATGATTCTTTAGAATAGGGCAGAGAGATCCACTTTTTACTTCAGAGGGTATGTAGCCTTGCCCAAAGGAACACTATTATCTTATTAATGAAAGGTACTAGGTTA
Source organism: Ichthyophis bannanicus (assembly GCA_033557465.1). Lineage (NCBI taxonomy): Eukaryota > Metazoa > Chordata > Amphibia > Gymnophiona > Ichthyophiidae > Ichthyophis > Ichthyophis bannanicus. Next base: position 234,157,411 of record CM066044.1, on the reverse strand, counting down.
GAATGAGCAAGCTTGATCCAGCTTACTGGGCATGGATCGAGAGATGTTGTGGTGTTGAGGTCCTAGTGATGCTTTCAAGATGTTCAAGTGAGGGTGGAATGAGCTTAAGCAATGACATATTTATTGATGGTTCAATCATATTTTGGTATAGCAAGATTTAGGGGGGTTCTGTCAAACTTAGTTTGGAAAAGGTTTGCTAACTCTTGTGGTGTTAGCATGTTATGAATTCTGTTTTTGTCACTGCACTTTAGTAGAGCTTTTACAATGTCAAATAGCTGTCAAGGTCTATTTATGGAGGACATGATTAGCTTTGTATGAAATTTCTTCTTATGCTCATTGACTTTTTATCTTGTTGATTTTGTGAGTGATGCCATCTGCGTTCCAGTCTTCTGAGATCTTTCAACTTTTTAAATTCAGGACTATACCAACTGAAGTTCCCAGGAGTCTTGTTATGACTAGTTTGTGGTGCTGTAGCATATTCACCTATGATCTTATTCCAGCTAGCAATGAGGTCATCAAGATTGTTATATTCAATGGCTAGTGCATGAGAAATTTCACCTAGGCATCCCAGACCCCTCTTGAAGCATACATAAAGTTCAGGGAAGATTAGTGCAACAACCCCAAGGCCCTCACCAGGTTGCATGGCTGCCTTGGAACTTGACTAGTGGCCTGTGCCCTGCAGCTCCTCCCACCAACAGGGAATATCTGGCCCACTTCTCCAGCACCACATGTAGGGTGGAGCAACAGTCCTACCACTGAAAAGGAGTTGATAGCCATAGCCCACCTAGAAGGGCCATAACAGCCCCTAATAAGCTGGGTGGAAGCCACAACATTACCCTAGTCAAGATAATGGGGGGGGGGGGGAGGTTACATGCCCTGGATGGTAAGTAGGCACCAACCAACTTCCACCACCAGATGGGAGGAGTAGCCCAATGGTCAGAGTGCCAGTCCAATAGCCAAAACCTCCCAGGTGTGCTGTGTTGCCAGGAGTCAGCCTCGACTTAGAGGCTCACATTGCATCACCATGTTGTGGTGACCAGAACTACCACCAGCCAGGACCAGACATTCTGCATACCCTAAGACCTGGCAAGAAAATGGGTTTCCATATTTTTTCCCACTGTCATCCTCCACCCCTCTTGCTCCCCAGTCATTGGAGGACTGTATCCCAATTAACCTAGCCCTACCCTCAGGAAAGGATGGACTCTGGATCAAGAAGACAGACTAAAAAAAAAAAAACCCAACCACCTAGTAGCCCAGCTCCAATAACAGAAAGATGTCCCTTACTGGGTCCACAGACCAATAGGTCTATAACATACCTGTGGCCGTCGCCCTCCAACTCTTGAGTTTCTCTGGGTTGTATCTGGCACAAGTGCACTCTTGCCCCAGTAACATTCTTGTTCTAGCCCCTAGAAGGCAGCCTTCTCAATCTTAGTTAAGGCTTTCCCAGGCACAAGTGAAGCCTCCCCAGGGAGCCTTTCTTGTGCCACCCAGAAAGCCCCATACGCCAGGCTGCAAAGAAGTGCCAACATCCCATGGGAATCAGAGGTCACAAGATCACTCATGCATCCTCCTCCACAACACTCAGGGTTGTTATCTGGAAGTTTGGTGGCGACCGTACCAAAATGGTGTGACATCATGTGTGCCAAACACAGATCGCTATCACGGAATCGTCTGTGGCTATCTATTGGTCATCTGATGCAACCTGGCAGCTTCATCCTACCATAGCACCCTTCATGGGCTGTAAAGGAGGATCACAAGCTCCTATGAGAGCCATACCTTCACAGTCCACAGCTAGGGAATCACCCATGTGTGGCTGACTCATCCTGCTTGTCCATGGAGAAAGCGAGGTTACTTACCTGTAACAGGGGTTTCTCTGTGGACAGCAGGATAAGTCAGCCACACAAACCCACCTGCCTCCCCTATTAGGATGAACGTGTCCACAGATGGAGAACAAACTGAGGTGGAAAGGGGCGGGCACAGGGGTAGGGTGACTAGCACATGCTCAGAAGAGTCTAATAGACTCTTCTGAGCTATTGGAGAGCATTTCTGTTCATGACGCGTCCACTAGGAGTGGGTGCAGGCTGATGAAAAAGGGGCTTCTGCTCGCTTTACAAGCCCCCTGGACCTGTCCTCCAGAAGGCAGTAAAAGTTTGTGTCCCCCAGAGGTCCTTCACCAGCTTCTCCAAACCAGCCTCAAAAGAAGATTCCTTTTAAAAGCCAGTCAGGTCAACTGGGCTTTGGAAGATGTGTCCACTGCCCAGTGTTGGTGCCAAATCCAACACTATATCACAATTGACAGGGCACTATTCCTGGCCGCAAGATGTACCAGCACTAGTCAAGAACGAGGTGTACAACTAAGATAGTTTATTTGCAGAAGATTACAAAAGCCAATACCTGACACAGCCGTGTTTTGGCACTGCCTGCATCAGGGGTTTTGGCCTAAAACAAATATATATATTTATTTATATATATATATATATATATATAAATAACATAAAATTAAAAATACTACTAAAATTAAAACAATTAAAAACTTCAAAAGAATAAAACAGTTCAAGAAATAATGTCTATTAAAAGAGTGCCAATCCTTAAAAAACAAAACATATGAGCAAATTATAAATAGCATAAAAGAGCCTTTAAAATAATAAAGGACATAAATGTACTTTAGATCGAGGTGAAGATACATAATAAAAGGTTAAATGTGGTAATATCATGAGAGCATTGTATAAAGTGGCAAAAGCTGAATCACTGTGAGGGCATATCACATTAATCATGGTGTTATCTAGTGTGAAGAGGAAGAGGAAGGGGGAGAGGAAGAGGAAGGGGGAGGGCAAAGGGAGAGAGGAAGAAGGAAAGGAAAAGAGTAAGGGGGAAGGGGGAGAAGTTATGTATCTGCCCTTACTGGCATTAAAAGATAATAAAGATAAAATTAATATAACTAAATGCTTAAAAGACTATACTCTAAACCAGGAGAAAAAATGAAAGAAACACAGATAAGTCCATTTCCATGTTAAGACCAGTGGGGCTCATTGATTGTAATTGAAAACTTAAACGAAGTTCAAGTTGTAAAAGCACCTCATCTAGATTACCTCCTCTCCAATTTGGTTTCACAACTTAAAGAACAAAAAATGTTAATTCTGCAATCTTGTGTTGTTGTCATATCCAGTGTTGTACTAGGGGTTTATCCTTTGTCTCTTTAGGTAACGTCTGTTTTCAATAATATATGTTCGTATATTCCTTGTGGTCTTCCCCACGTATAGCATCTTACAAGGGCACATGATGACGTAGATGACATTTTCAGAACTGCAATTGGAAAAATCATTCAAAGGATATCTTCTTTGTGTGATCAGATGTATAAACTCCTTTTTCAAGGATATAGCATGGATACAAACATTGCATTGACCACACTGAAACTGTCCCTTGTATTTGGATCTATAAGGTCATTCTGTCAATGTTGAGGGAACCAGCAAGTTGTGTAGGTTGACATTTCTCGTGTGCCTCTGCAAGTTCAATATTCGAGAAATAGGATAATGTTTGTACAATATTCCACTCTTCTCATATTAATATCCTTCGAGAAATGTGAATAAGTGAGAGGGCCTACCATCCTGGTGTTGTCAGCTTTCACTGTTTTTTTAAGGAGGTCTGTACGCTCTGAAAATCTGGCTCTCTTATAGGCCCTTTCTATATAACAGTCCGTATATCCCCTTGATCGAAACCTTTTCGGCATTACATTTGCTTGTTCTTCAAAATCTTCATTCTTAGTGCATACTCTTCTTACCCTTAAAAACTGACTAACGGGAAGAATAGCATTTAAAGAATGATTATGGAAACTTTTGAAGTGGATGAGTTGGTTACCGTCAGTGGGCTTCCTGTATAAATCAATCAGGAAGCCATGTGATCCTTTCCGGATAAGTAAATCCAAATAGGAGATGGACTGATCACTCATCGCTAGCTGGAACTGTAGATTCTCATCTAACGAGTTCACCCACTGGTAGAACTCATCAAGTGATGTTGTCTCTATCCCAAATCATTAAAACATCTATATAATGTTCCATAACTTGATGTGGGTTGTGAAAGGATTTGTATTTAAAAATTGTCTTTCAAAGTGGGTGACACATAAATTAGTGATATCTGGGACCATGGAAGTCTTCTGCTCCGAGAAGGTTAGTTTTTCCAATACACTGGTTTCTTTTGATAAATATGACTCAAAGTATTTTGATATACATGTTTTTAATGATTGCAATTTTCATGAAACTATCATTTACACATGCCATGATCCCAACCTTATGTTCGCCGATTTATTGCTAGTGTTTTACTCTCAAATCTTACAAGATAAGTTATACTCAAACTTAAATTGTTTATATAAGCTTAAATTGTTTATATAAGCTTCACACATATTTGGTCTCTATACTAATATAATATTAAAGGTAATCTCTCTCTTAGAAGTAAAACCTATGGAAATGCCTGTGGATCCCCCACTCAAATATAGCCCCCCTCCCTTACCAGTTTCTCTACATAGAAATATGCATATGGTATGTAACTTTAACTATATACAAAATGATCTTTTTCACATACAGCGGTTTGTCTGCATCATTAATAAGCCAAGTCAATGGAACCATCCGGTATAACTTTAATTTATCTTTTTCAACTATTCGCTTGCTACATGTGCTTCCTTCCTGTTCACACTAGATAGCACCATGATTAACGTGATATACTCTCACAGTGATTCAACTTTTGTCACTTATACAACACTCATGATATTACCACATTTAGCCTTTTATTATGTATACTCGACTCAATCTAAAGTGCATTTATGTCTTATTATTTTAAAGGCTCTTTTATGCTATTTATAATTTACTCATATGTTTTGTTTAAGGTATGGCATCCTTTTAATAAACATCTGCCGACATATACTATGTTACTATATTATTTATTGATCTGTTTTATTCTTTTGAAGTTTATAATTGTTTTTATTATTTTATTATGAAGGCGGTGCCGAAACATGGTTGTGTCGAGTAGTGGCTCTTGTAATCTTCTACAAATTAAATATCTTAGTTGTACACCTCACTCTTAACTGGTGCTAGTTCAACCTGAGTGTGATTGTGCTATAGTATTGGAGTGTGAGCTAGATGTACCAGGTCATACATGGTTACCAGAAGGAAGGCTGTAGCAGACTCCAAAAGGTTACTATCATCTGGTGGAAGAGACTGAATCCTCAGGAACTGTACACACCGCAAAATGAACATGAGAACATAAGGACAAAAGAAATGCTACATTGAGTCAGACCAAGGTCCATCAAGCCTAGTATCGTGTTTCCAACAGTGGCCAATCCAGGTCACAAGTACCTGGCAGGTTCCCAAAAAGGTACACAGGCTCCACAATGTTCATCTCAGGGTAAGCAGTTGATTTCCCAGGTGCTCTTAATGGTTTATTGACCTTTTCCTCCAGGAGCTTGTCCAAACCTTTTTTAAACCCATCTACACTAACAGTTTTTACTACACTCTCCGGTAACGAATTCCAGAATTTGATTACATGTTGAGTAAAAAAATATTCTCTTATTAGTTTTAAATGGGCTACATTGCAGCTTCATTGAGTGGCCTCTAGTCTTTCTGATGGCATAAACAAACCAATCTACATTTATCCGTTCTATTCCATTCATTAATTTATAATCATATCTCCCCTCAGACGTCTCTTTTTCAAGTTGAAGAGCCTTAACCTTTTAAACCTCTCCTCATAGGACCCATTCTATCCATTTTACCATTTTGGTGGTTCTTGTATGTACCTTTTCTATTTCTGTTGTATCGTTTTTAAGATATGGTGACCAGAATTACACACATTATTTAAGGTGCGGTCACACCATGGAACAATACAGAGGCTTTATAATATCCTTGATTTTATTCTCCATCCCTTTTCTTATGATTCCTAGCATTCTGTTTGCTTTCTTGGCTGCTGCTGCACACCGGGCGGAAGGTTTCAACATATTATCCATGACGACACCTAAATATTTTTCCTGGGTGGTGGTTCCTAATGCGGAGCCTTTCATCATGTAACCGTAGTATGGGTTGTTCTTTTCTAGGTGCATAACTCTGCATTTGTCCACATTAAATTTCATCTGCCATTTGGACGTCCAGTCTTCCAATTTATCAATGCAATTTTCCATAATTCTCTTGTGTTTTAACAACTTTGAATAATTCTATGTCATCTGCAAATTTGATCACCCCACTCATTATTCCCATTTCCAAGTCATTTACGAATATCTTAAAAAGCAGCGGGCCAAGCACAGATCCCTGGGTTACTCCACTATACATCTTTCGTCATTGAGAAAAATGGCCATTTAGCTGTAATCTCTGCTTTCTTTAACCAGTTCCTGATCCACAATGCTACAGGCCAAACAATGTTTTTTGGAAGAAGATAAAGAGTTAGGGCAACTGCAATAGTAGTGTGCACTAAGGCTATGGCAGCCGTAAGGCATGCATTAACAGCGCTTGTACAGCAATGCATGAAACAGGTGCTTGGGTTGTAACGCACATTGGAGCTGCTCGGGCAGAATGCGCACTAGGGCAGCATGACCGCCAGGCACACAATAGTAAAAAGCACTAATAATGCATGCAGAAAATGGCAGGAAACCCCCTCACCAGTCAGCAGTCCACCCTGACTTGTATCCCAGATGGACGGAATCAGGAGCCCCCAACAAGGACAATAACGAGGTCAAGCCTTGCTACTCACCCCTTGAGAGTCCCAGGCAGAAAACTCATGCCAGGCTCAGCTCTTCTCCCCTGTAACTGGTTCTCTTGCTTTTCAGACACTTGTGTTTTAAGGTGGCTGGCAGGCAGATTCCTCCGAGAGCCTTCTGTGATCTTTGGGAGAGAGCAGGGGGGACAAGAGGAGGAGGAAGGGGGCGTTGAGGTCGTGTGAGGCTACTGAGCTCTTCCAGTCTTTCCAATTTTCTGGCTGCTCAACAGGCTCGTATGATAAGAATGTGCAGCTGAACCAAAAATTTTCCTCCTCCTATGGCCACCGAAAAGTCCGCAGTTTAGTGGAGCCTTCCTCGTTATACTCAAGTGAGAGAGTAACCCTCAAGGTAGTTGTTCACAAGCATTTAAATCAATCTTTATCTCTCAATTATTCAGATTTTCTTCAGTGGAGAAAATCCATCTACCATCTGCTGGAAACAAAGAAATACTGAAGAGCCTTCTGGTGACTGAGACGGATAGAGGCATGGGAGTGATATCATTGAAACCTGGGCTTTTCATTGGTTCTTTATCTCCACCAATCTGCTGATAGGGGAACATAACCCACTTGTCTGGAATAGTCTGGCAGGACGATATAGAAAATAACTTTATAAAATTACCCCCATAGAGTCCAGAAGCAAAGGATTTAAATCTTGTACACATTTTTCCATTTCTGAAAGGAGTGTTTATCATCAAACTCACAAACATACCTGATAAAGGTCATTTCTCATATTGACAATGTCGTTTGATATCAAGCCTGATATCACTTCTAAGAGGTTCTTCACCAAGGCGGCGTGCAGATGGATGATGGCTAGGTGTAAGACACTAAAAGTAAGATGAGAAAACAAAAATTGGGTTAGAAACAATTTCTTATCAAATACTGAATACAATTTGCAAATATGTGTCTGCTTTTAGACTCTTGAATGCCCCTCCATTCCTGACACTTTTATATTGTCCATAATTTAGTTCAACTGTGAATTAGGGGAAGATTATTCTGTATGTAAAGCCTGTTTTACAGGCAAAAAGGGCTTTTATAAAACTGCCCGACTGCATAAGTATGTAAAAAATAAACATACAGGAAACGTGCACCTACTTTTATGCCTGTAGGCGTTCCTGAAGACTAAGTTTGAGTGGGAGCTGTGATGTACATATGTATTTTATAAAATAAGCAAGTACATACTCAGGTTACATGCACATACTTACACCAGTTCTGGACCAGGTTGGCATGTGAATGCTACTGGGAGTGGTTCTGTGAGCCTATTTTAGGTGCCTATGCTGTCTTTGTAAAACAGGTGTCTTTTTGGATTTCTCCTATAGATCTCCTGTTATAAAATAGGGCCCTAGGAAATTTGCTGTTCTCTCGCTGGTATGATGATATATTATTTCCATTTTAGATATGTAGAAATTTTTCTCCATTTTAATTTAAAATGGCTTTTTATACCGCTTTAGCCAGGAAAATTCTGGTTCAAGGCGGTCAATAGTTATAGTAAGGCATTCAATGAAAAAGGCATAAAAATCTTTCATACAAAATTAATTGACCACAATTTTGTAGAACTTGATCAAAGCTCCCATGTTTTTAATTTCTTCCTAAATAGAAGGTAATTAGGTTATAACTTTAAAGCCAGGGGAAGAGCGTTTTGAATTATTGGAAGGCTACCTTGTAAGCTACATTTCCGAGTAGTAATCAATCTAATTTCTCTCCCAGAGGGAATTTCAAGCAGATGTCATATTGTGATGATGATGATCTTAAAGGAATATAACACTGACTATACTTATTGAGATATTGCAAGTCAATGCCATATAAGCTTCAATAAGCAAGAGTCAAAAGCATAAAAAGAATTCTAAACTTTAACAGCAGCCAATGCAGAGAGAAACACAGAGGAGTGGTCTCTGTCCCCTCTTTTTCCACCTATCATAATTTTGGTAGCCATATTTTGAGAAATTGAAATTTGACCAACATCTCCTGAAGTAGACCCATATAAATTGCATTTCAATAATGCCTGAGATTTGACAAAGATGGTTAGATTTGTTTAAGGCGGCACGGATTTAAAACCTCTTTTTTTTTTAAAACATTCAGCTTGATCCTACATGGTCAGAGTCAGTAAAGACCTACAAGCTTTTAGGCCGATGCAGAAAGCCAGCGTTGAAGTTGTGTTCTATAAACATTTTACGCCTATTTGCAGCACACCAGTAGCATGTAACTTCAGCATAAGCATGCAGAAAGAAGTGAGCACACAAATTAGTCACACGTTAAACTATGCACATGCAAATGAGCCACCTATTAAACTGTGCGCAAAATGGCAGTGTTAAACTAGGAGAGCAAGTCAAGCACATGTGCATAAGAAGTTGCCACAAGTTTGTCATGCTCTCCCAGAGAAACAGGAGAGCATGACAAACTTGCATAGAAGACCCAACAGGATTTTGATGGCATTGGGGGGCTTTCTCTGATACCTCGATCATCTGAAGGGAAATGTCAATCCAGGCATCGGAGAAAGCTTTCAATGCCATCAAAATACTGTTAGGGGCTACGTATGCCTTGAAGCGCTATATAAATGATTAATAGTATCAGTAGCAGAATATGCCTTACATAGCAGTCTGACTCCACCCGGTGCATCCCAGGATGCACCGCGCAGGGCCAGGTACCACCATTTTTCAAGATGGCGGGAATTATTTTACTTGGGGGATTGGGGCTGCTGAGCCACCAGGAATTTGCTTTCTGTTGGGAGCAGCGGCCCCCAACAGTATTTTGAATTCACTGGGGGCTTTCTCCAATGCCTGGATCATCTGAGGGAAAATGATCCAGGCATCGAGGAAGGCACTGGATGCCATCAAAATACTATCAGGGACCCATGCTAGATGTTTAAGCCATTTCAGACCCAGGGGTAGAGATACTGGCGTAAGGCTGGTTGCGAAATCCTCTACGTATTTCTCTGCATTGGGCGCAGCCAATATTTGCATACCAGTTTATGTGCAGCTCATTTGCTTATAATTTTAATACAATGAAATATTCTTGGTGTTAATTGTGCGCTAGTTTTTCCCTTGCTGTTTATGCGCGCATCTGTCTCTTGTCGGCATTTGGCGATAGCAGTATGTGTGTGCTTAAAAGTGGCATTATCTGTGTTTAAAGGCCGTGCTAGTTTTCTGCATTGGCCCGTTTGAACTTTTATTTTTAGAAAGATCTAAATTCAAAGGGTCTACCTTAGCAGCTAGCTTCAGAGGTTCCTTATCAACACTACGCATCTATAAAATTTCTGTTTTATCTGTATTCAGTTTCAAAAAGCATAGTTACTCACTTGTAACAGGTGATCTCCGAGAACAGCAGGAATTTAGTCTTCACATATGGGTATCGTCGGTACCGACGGAGCCTGTGCGGGAACGCTCTCCAGCGTCCAATAGGAAAGCTTTTGGGAGCATCGCACAGTGCCTGCATGCTGCCTTCCCTTCTTTCCCAACTGTCCCTCTCCAGTTGAGTTTAAAGCTGAGACAAAAGAGAGAGAGAAAGAGAGAGAGATAGAGAGATACAACTCCTAGGGGAGGTGGTGGGTGGGTTGTGAAGACTAAATCTCTGCTGTTCCCGGAGATCACCTGTTAGAGTAACTATGCTATCTCCAGGAACAAGCAGGAATGTAGTCTTCACATATGGGTACTCCCTAGCTGCAGATGCCAGGGAGATGGCCCCAGAAAGTTGTGTGCCCTTGTGAAAGGGCTCCACTTCCCCCCATGGATCTCTGGCATCCTACCAGGGATGGTGGGTAGGAGTTGATTAAGTGTGGAACAGGTGTTGAAGAATAGCCTGACCAAACAAGGCATCCCGGCAATCCTGACCAAACAAGGCAGCCCATTACTGCTTAGATCTTGTCTAAGTAGTAATGGGCTGTGAAGATATGAACCGAAGCCCAAGTAGCTGCTCGACAGATATCGTTGATAGACACAGAGTGAAGATGAGCCATTGAGGCTGCCATGGCTCTCACATTGTGAGTTGTGATATGGCCTTCAAGAGAAATGTTCTTGCTCTCATAGGCAAATGATATACACTGTGCAATCCAGCTGGACAGTGTCCTTTTGGAGACTGGAAGTCCCAAATGACTAGGATCAAAAGCAACAAAGAATTGACAGGACTTTCTATGTTGCTGTGTCCTTTGCAAGTAAAAGGCCAAAGCTCTTTTACAGTCCAAAGTATGAAGATTCCTTTCTGCATTTGAGGCGTGAGGCCTTGGAAAGAATACAGAAAGGTGAACCGCTTGGTTTAAATGAAAAGGCGACACCACCTTTGGTATAAAGTGTGGATGAGTCCTAAGGACTACCTTATCATGATGGAACCTTGTATAGGGAGGATCAGCCACCAACGCTTGCAATTCACTGATGCGACGTGCCGATGTGATTGCAATAAGAAAGATAACCTTCCAGGAAAGGAATTTCAAAGAGGTAGTGCCTAATGGTTCAAAGGGCGGTTTCATGAGCTGCCCAAGTACCAGATTTAAGTCCCATGCCACCGGTGGAGGCTTAATGGGAGGCTTAGTTAAAAGAAGGCCTCTCATAAATCTCGCTATGAAAGGAAGAGAGGAAATAGGTTGTCCATTTAGAGGTTTGAAAGAAGCTGCAATAGCACTCAAATGGACTCTCACTGAATTGGTCTTAAGCCCTGCATTTGATAAATGAAGGAGATACTCCAGTAATGATTCCAGAGGTATCGCAAGAGGGTTAAGACCTTCTGCGAGCACCATATGGTAAACATTTCCACTTAAATGCATAAGAGCGTCTTGTGGAAGGCTTCCTGGAAGCATAAAGGATATCCTTTACCTGCTGGGAAAGGTTAAGACCGTGAAGTTCTAGGCTTTCAGCAACCAGGCCCTGAGATGCAGAGACTGGGGATTGGGATGCCACAGCATCCCGTCCTCTTGAGAAAGAAGATCTGGAGCAGATCCTAACTCCAGAGGCGGAGCTTGAGAGAGATGTAGAAGCAGAGGGTACCACGGTTGCCGTGGCCAACGTGGAGCTATGAGGATCATATGACCTCTGTCTCTGAAGCTTGAACAGGGTTTTGGGAATTAGGGGAATGGGTGTAAAGGCATACAGGAAGTCCTGACCCCAATGAAGGAGGAAAGCATCACTGGCTTTACAACCCCGAGCCGGAATTCTGGAACAGAACCGGGGAAGTTTGGCATTCAGTGAACTTGCAAAGAGGTCTATGTCCGGGGTTCCCCAAATTTGAAAAATTTGGGCCACCTGGTCTGCATGGAGAGACCATTCGTGTGGAAGAAGAACTCGACTGAGTTTGTCTGCCCAAGAGTTTTGAATGCCTGGAAGATACACCGCAAGGAGATGAATCTGATGCTCTCTGGCGAGGGCCCATAGTCGCAAAGCTTCGCTGCATAGCGACAGAGAGCCTGATTCATCCTGCTTGTTCACATAGAACATGGCTACCTGATTGTCTGTTTGAACTAGGACTGTCTTGTAGCCGAGCTGGGTGTGAAATACTCGAAGAGCAAGGAAGATTGCTCTGAGCTCCAGGAGGTTGATATGGAGATAGGCTTCCTGTAGAGTCCAGGTACCCTGGGTAGAGAGGCCATGCAGGTGGGCTCCTCAACCCACCTGTGAAGCATCTGTTGTTAGAGTGGCTTGGGGTGGGGGTTGCTGAAAAGCAGACCCCACTAGAAGGTTTTTGGGTGACCGCCACTATTGGAGGGACAAAATAAGTCGATCTGAATTTGCTATTTTGTCTGACAGGCAATCTGAGGCCTGAGTCCACTGAGTGGATAAGGTTCATTGGGCTGCCATCATATGGAGGCGAGCATAAGGAACCACATGCACGGTGGATGCCATGTGGCCTAGCAACTGTAGCATTTCCCGAGCAGTGAGGTGAGGTTTTAGCATTGATTGGGAAGCTAGCTGCACAATGTGAAGGCAGTGGGGCTGTGGGAGGAAGGCCCTTGTCTGTCTGGTATCCAGCAGAGCTCCTATAAACTCTAGGGATTGAGTGGGAGCATGGTTGGACTTTGGGAAGTTTATGACAAGTCCCAAATACTGAAGGATGCGCATTGTGCTAGACAGAGCAACCCTGGCCTCTGGCTCTGAAGGGGCTCGAATGAGCCAGTCGTCTAAGTAAGGGATGACAAATATTCCCAGGGTGCGGAGAAATGCTGCTACCACAGCCATGCATTTTGTGAGCATCCTTGGTGCAGAGGCCAGGCCAAAAGGAAGAACACTGTATTGGTAGTGCTTCCCTTCAAACAGGAATCGAAGGAACCTTCAGTGAGTTGGATGGATGAGAACATGAGTGTACGCATCCTTGAGATCTAGAGAACAAAGCCAATCCTGATTCTGAAAGTATGGCTGCAGAGTTCCTAGAGAAATCATTTTGAACTTCTCTCTAAACAGGAATTTGTTCAATTCTCTGAGGTCTAGAATGGGTCTGTGTCCTCCTGTTTTCTTTGGAATAAGGAAATAGCGGGAGTAAAACCCTGTACACCGTTGGGAAATGGGTACCTCTTCTATTGCCCCTTGAACAAGGAGCATAGTGACTTCTTGACCTAACCAGTCGTTGAGAGAGGTCTGAGAATTGAGCTGTCTTACTATTGTAGGAGGGGGCATGCTAAGGAAATGAAGCTTGTACCCCTCTCTTACAATAGACAGAGTCCAATTTTCTGCTGTTATCTGACCCCATCTGGGGGCAAAATGACATAACCTTCCTGGGATGGTGGAGGGTTCTGGGTCGTTCAGGGCCTGGAAGGCAAAGTTCTCCAGACAGGAGTCAAAGCCTCTGTGGAGGCTGAGTCTGCTGAGCCGGTTGAAGCTTAGCTGCTTTTGGTTTCCTTTGTTGCCTAGGTTGTTGGTGCTGTCCCTTTTGGGCAGACTGACCTAAACGATGACCCTGTTGGGTACAGGAGGGATAAAACATTTTCTTCTTGCTGAAGAATGGTTTCTTAGAGGATCTTTTTTTCGCAGGATCAGCTGTAGATGTAGACAATCTATCCAAAGTGATATTGTCAGCATCAATCTCATTAGCTTTTTCCTGCCAATTCTTGCCAAAGAGATTCTCTCCTGTGCAAGGTATATTCCCCAGTTTGTCCTGTACCCAGATTTCCAAGTTGGATGCCTGAAGCCAGGCAATTCTACGTGCACCTATGGCAATAGCAGAGGTTCTGCTTACGCATTCAAAGCAGTAAAAGGCTGCACGATTCACAAACTTGGAAACATCGTGAGCATGTTTAACAAGAGTAAGATAATCCTGCCTTTTATCATTAGGAAGGATAAGGCTCATAAGCTCTAAGTCTCCTGTGACCTCCTTAAGGAACATTCCCATATACAAAATATAGGAACTGATCCTAGCAGAAAGCATGGAAGCCTGGAAGGATCGACGTCCAAAGGCGTCAAGAGTCCTACACTCATGTCCTGGAGGATTAGATGCATGCCTTTTTGCACTCTTTATCCGTCTTATGGCTGATTCCACAACCATGGAATGGTGTGGTAATTGAGTCTTCTGAAACCCAGGACAAGGAGGAACTCGATACATGGTGTCGAGTCTTCGAGAGTAAGGAGATGTGGTCAGAGGTGTTTCCCACATTCTTAACATAAGATCATGCAAGATCTAATGAATAGGTAAGGTAGCTGCCTCCTTGGGAACTTTAGGGTATTGTAGGATTTCTAATTCTTTGCCCTAGGCTCTTTTTCAGGAGCCACTGTGATGGAAAGACCTCGGGCCACATCTCAGATAAAATCCTGAAAGGACATATCCTCTGGTGGAGACATCCTACGCTGAGGAGAAGAGGAATCCTCAGGAAGAAGTACTCTGGTATCGGAAGAGCTTTCAGAGTCTTCAGACTCATCCGAGGATTCAAAGTATCTCCGATCCGGGTGATTGTGCAAGGCACGGTAACGGTACCGGTACCGATCGAAGTCGGCATCGGAGTGGTCCGGTACCGACTTGTTGATGCCAGATAGAGACGCATGATTCGGTCCCAGTAGAATACCTGCCGATGTTGATGCAGTCGGTGCCGGTACCGGTTGAGTTGTCTGAAGCGGTTTCAGGGGCATCGAGGCCATGAGAAGAGCCGCCAGACTGCGTTCAATAGCCAAGAATCTCTGGGCTAGTGACGCTGCCGATGCTTGGGTATCGGTGCCGGAACCCCAGAGCATGGCACCAGTAGTTCTGCCGAGGCTGAAGCCTCGAGAACATCCTGGAGCCCTGTTAGTGCTTTGGAAGCTGAAGCCTCCCCTGCCGGGGCAATTTTGCTGGTGAAAATCCCTCAAGGGCAACGCCAGAGGCATCTTGATGTTTAGAAGGAGATCTACCCTTTGAGGACCGGCTAGATTTATGTTTAGTTACCTGAGATCCATGGGAGGAAGATGAAGCCATAGAAGATGTCGATGCCACGGAGGCTGCATCGGAGGGAAAAAGGGTGCTAAGTTTAGCAGATCGGTTATTGCCGGCCCCTCTTCGACATCATCCCACAGGCAACACACTCTGAAATAGAGTGGTCAGGACCTAAACATTTGAGGCACCACTCATGGGTGTCGGTGACGGAGATGGTACCGCCACACTTAGAACACTTTTTAAAACCCGAAGCGGGTTTTTCCATTCTGAGGAAAAAAGTTGGGCCTAGTGCCCAAAATGGTGCGTGGCACCCGAGAAGAAATTTACTGGAAAATACTCCAGAAACAAAGGTTTTTTTGAAAAAAAAGAAAAGAACCACTGGCGGTACCGGTAAAGCATCGAGGGAAGGCAAACGCGACCACAAAAAAGAAGAATAAGAAGGGAAATTTTCTGCGGTGACAGGATGTGCGACCTGTCGGCCCTGCTGAAAACGAAGAACTGGAGAGGGACAGTTGTGAAGGGCGGGAAGGCAGCACATAGGCGCTGTGGGATGCTCCCAAAAGCTTTCCTATTGGACGCTGGGGAGCGTTCCCGCGCAGGCTCCGTCGGTACCGACGATACCCATATGTGAAGACTACATTCCTGCTTGTTCCTGGAGATTATGAATCACCCAGATACTAAACTGCTGAGGAAATGTTCAGTCTTAGAATAAGGGGCCTATTTACTGAAGTATGATAAGTTCTGCAAAATGCATTAAGTGTAAAGGCCGTGCGCTGTTGGGAGTGTGCCAAACATCTGGCCAAAAAGCTCTCGTGCACCTTACAAGTACACTGCTGATAGTGTGGTGCAGCCGTGCTTTCCTTATCGAGCAGCCAGCGAATGAAACAAATTGCCTACTTCCCCCAAAACTCCTGCAACATCTTTAAAAGACACCTTCACTTGCAATTCCTCTCCTGATATCCTTAAGTGACATTCCTAACCCCCTATCTTCCTTCATGACACTCCCCGACGTCCAAATAGTCCTCACCCACAATTCACTTTCCAAAACACCTAACCAAAAAGTCCCCGCCCCTCAGACCCCCACCAACCTGGAAGATCCCCTTTGGGTCTTATTCGGGGTTCCTGGTATCTAGTGGAGAGTAGGAGCAATATCCAGTCATAACTGCCCTATCAGCTGCCCAGGTTCACAATGGAGACTAACTCTTGGCGGTAGTCTTGTGGCACCACCGCTAAAGTTCAACCCACGAGACCATCGCTATGCGTTACAGTCATCGTTCTGAACCTGGGGATCACTCCTGCTCTCCACTAGATTCCAGAGGCCTCTGGTAAGAGCTGGGTGGGGTTCAAGGGCAGAGGGGACTATTTGGTTAGGATGTTCGCACATCTGAGGTGTCGGGAGAGGGCTAGGAGGTAGGGTCTTTCAAAAGTGTCAGGGAAGGCGTCAGGGTGGGCGTCAGGGTGATATTGATGCATCTACTGCATGGTAGTTAGATCCGGATCGGGTGGCTTCACAAGCGACAGCATGTGGTAAAGTCGTATGCACCAACTGCTTAGTGTAGTACACATCCACTCTCTATCCAGTTCTTGCCTCTAATATGGCATGCAGTTAGCATACAAATTATTGCATGCTATCATCCAGGCCAATGCAGAAAACAAGCACAGCCTTTAAACACAGATAACGCCACTTTTAAGCACACTTACTGCTACTGTCAAAGCAAAAAGAGACAGACGCACGCAAAAACAGCAATAGAAAAACTAGTGCACAATTAATACCAAGAGTATTTAAATGTATTTAAATATAGGCAAATGAGCTGCACATAATAAATTGGCTGCATCTGATTCAGAGAAACGTATAGAGGATTTCATAACCAAGCTATGCGTCAACATCTTTACACTAGGGTCTGAGGTGGCTTAAGCATCTAGCACGTCCCTCCCCCCTCCCCCCCGATGGCATTGAGTGCTTTCCCTGATGCCTGGATCATCTGAGGGGAAATGTCAAAGATGATCCAGACATCGGGGAAAGCCTCAGATGCTATCAAAATACTGTCGGAGGCTCCCACTCTTGCCCGGCCATCTTGAAAAATGGCAGCGCCTGGTCTCGTGCAGTGCATCCTGTGATGCACTGGGCAAGGACATACTGCCATTTAAGGCCTTATATGGCAGACTGACCCTGCACGGTGCATCCCAAGATGCATTGCATGGGGCCAGGCGCTGCCATTTTTCAAGATGGCAGGGCAAGAGGAGGAGTGTGTGGGTAGCACTTCTACTCATTTCTAAATGTACTGGGTGCGGGTGGGGAGTTCGGGGCTGCTGGGCCATCAGGTTTACTTTTAGTTGGGAGGGGGATGGGGGGAATCGGGGCCCACTGGGCCACCAGGCAATGTTCCTGCTAAGCTGCGCTAGGTCCTCTGCCAGTAGGAGGAGGTGCAAAGTGATCATGAAAGCGATCACATTTAGAATTGCGCTGCGCAGGCAGGTCCCAAGGGCCTGCTGATGCTGTGCGAACCTAAGCGATTTTTCAGACATTGCGGAAAGCCCCCAATGTCATCAAAATACTGCCAGGGCTCATGTGTAAGTTAGCCACACGGTGCCTCCATTTCTCTAGGATAGTATGCAAACTAGCACTAAGTTCTTGTGTGCATGTGTTTGGCTTGCTCTCCCAGTTTAACGCTCCCATTAGCACACAGTTTAAGGAATGGCCAACATATGGCTAATTCACATATGATCCCCTTTCTAAATGCCCACACTGAAGTCGCATGCTATAGGTGTGCTGCAAATAGGCATAAAACATTAATAGAGCGCGACTTCAGCGCCGGCTTTCTGCATCAGCTCTAATTCGCGTTGATTACTGCATTTCAGTAAATATGTCCTTAAGTTCTTCAGATCATAATCATTAAATGGAACATAGATTTGAAAATTGTAAGAATAATAAAGACAAAACCTAAATTTTGTATCAAATTGCCTTGGAAAGACACAAAAATATTAAAAGTATTACTCCTGCTGGAATTCTGCACACAAAATTCAAACTTCTGTGTCACAAAGTCTGAATTATGTACAAGTCTTCATGCTTTATCTGTCAAAATAACAAAGCATATTGCTTTTGCGTGATATAAAATACAATACAGAAAAATATCACAAAAAAGTTCAAAATTTGGAATTGTTTGCAGAATTCCAACAGGAGTAAAATATTAAAATGTTTTAAATGACTCCAGACTTTAAATTATGTTGTACCTTGCCTAGAACATACTCTGATTGGACGAGTAACAAACTGTCAAATAAAAAACAAAAGAAATGCTTCCCTCCTGGAATGGATAGGCTACTGGGGGGAGGGGAATAAAGCCTATGGCATTATTTTTACAAGACAAGGTGCTAGATAGGGAAGAGGTAAAGGAAGGGGAATTGGGTCAATGACATCCATTTTATAAGATAGGATATTGGCGAAGGATGTGAAGAGAAAGACATCAGGGTTTCAGGACACTTCTGTACAGGACCTACCAAGTTAACACTGATTTTCAAAGTTAACCATTTAGGTTGTTTCAGCAACCTAAATCAAGCTAGCTAGTTTTAGGAAAATTTTCAGATGAAAACCTAATGGGGCAGGCTTAGTTGAAAATGTGCCTTAGGATAATCTTGACCATTTAGCAGGTCTCAGAATGTCTACCTAAGAAAGGAGTTAGCTGGCTAGATTCAAGTCTTTGACCACAAGATCATTGACCACAAAGTACAAACCTTCCCACTTAAATGGACAACACACATAGCTTAAACGAATTGACGACCCAATCTCTTATGCCCTATTACCTCCACATGTATATAGTTGTATCTGTTATGTACTGTCTTACGCTTTATAGACACTACATTGTTAGTTAATTGTTATTCACACTGTTCCAGTTTAAATATACTGTTTAGTTTTACTAGACTTAGCTTTGTTTAATTTAAGATGTTCTATGTTAAATTTAAGATGTTCTATGTAAAACAAACCTCGCTTTGTTAATTTGTTGTTAATTGTACACCGCAACTGATCTCTGGAAGATGCGGTATATAAATGAGTGTTAAATAAATAAATAAATAAATAAAATAAGTCTTTGAAAATTCTGCAGAATATAGCAGCTAAATTTTGCTACCCAAATTCTGGGTGGACCTAAGGGATGTGGATAAGTTGGGGAAAGAAATTTAGAAGCCTAGGGCTGATTTTCATTGTCAGTCGCCTAACTTGGCCAGCCAAATCTGAGAGCTGCCGTAGCAGGCCTAAATCTGGAAGGTCAGATTCTCCCATCCTCCCTCTTGCCCGAGTTACAGTATTGCATAGCTGAGGGAGGGCTGATATCAGTTATCCTATCTCTCTCTCATCTGAAGGTCAAAGTCCAGTATGGGGGAGAGATGACAATCCCCATGATTACCCACCCTCCTAGCCGATTGCCAAAGTATGGTGGTGGAGAAGGCAGACAGCCCCCAAACCCTCCCTTCCACGCACATTTAAAATTTCAGCAAGAATGGTAAGGCATTCTCCCTACAAACTCCTCTGCCTCTCATCCAAAGGCCAAAGCTCAACATGGGGTGGGGGAGAGGGAAAACAGCAGGCCGCCATGACCGCCCCTATCACCCAGCTGAAAACAGAAGTTTAGTGGGAAATGTCAACATGCCCCCTCAACCCTTCCCCCTCCTGAAAACAAAGGATCAGATGGAACAGTCCCAAACAATCCTCCTTTCTTTCTACCTGAATTTAAAAGTTGGTTTGGGCTTATATGCCCCTGCAATCCTCCTTCCCCTCAACAAAGGCAAAAGAAAACAGAGTCATCATTACAGTAACAAAGCTATGAGACACTTGGATTATGGAGATCTTTTACTGACCAATGTCGTTTGTATTTAGTTCATGCCTTTCTAGTAGTAGTTCAAAGCAAGTTATGTTTAGGTATTTCAATGTCCCCAAAAGGCTTACAATCTCTATTTGTAGATGAGGCAATGGAGAGTTGTGACTTGCTCAAGGCCACAATGAGCATTGGTGGGATTTGAACCCCTGTCTCTAGACTGTTGCTCTAACCACTAGGCTATTCCTCCACTCTTAGAGTTACTTCTATAGAGCTGAAATGGCTACAGCTAATTCAAAATATTACTATTGGAGATGTGCTATGCGCATAAATTTGATTATGTAACCCCCCCCCCCCCCCCACTGGCAGAGCATCACTGGTTACCTATGAACTTTAGGATTAGATATAAAATCTTGTCTCTCTCCAGACAAAGATTCGATTTGTCCAGGCTATGGTATTTTCAATAACGTCACATGGATGTGAAAGTTGGGCAATGAAAAGGATAGACAGGAAGAAAATCGATGCCTCTGAATTATGGTGCTGGCGATGAATACTGTGTATACCATTGAATGCCCAAAGAACAAACCAATCAGTACTAGAGGAGATCAAACCTAAGCTTTCCTTAGAAGCTCAGATGACAAATAACTTTCATACTTTGGACACATCATGCGAAGAGAGAGATCACTGGAGAAAGTCATAATGCTTGGCAAGGTAGGTCACCGTAAAAGTGGAAGGCCGGCAATGAGATGGATTGATACAATAAGAGCAGCACTGGATACCACTCTATCAACAATGAGCCACTTGGCTAAAGACCGAAGAAAGTTTAGGTCAACTATCCAGAGGGTCACCAGGAGTTGACACCGATTCGACGGAATTAATGGCAAGTTAAATGCAAGGCATTGATAAGGCAGGTAAAGGGAGAATTTGAGAAGAAGCTTGCTGCGGAAGCAGAAATGCGTAATAAAGACTTTTTCAAGTACATTCGTAGCAAAAGGCCTGTGAGAGAGTCAGTTGGTCCATTAGATGATAGAGGAGTTAAAGGGGCACTAAGAGGCGACAAGGTGATAGCGGAGAAACTGAATGAATTCTTTGCTTCTGTCTTTACTGAGGAAGATGTAGGGATGTTACCCATGACTGAAGTGGTATTTAAAGGTACGGAAGAATTAAGGGAAATATTGATACATCGGGAAGATGTATTACAACTATTTGATAAACTGAAGAGTAGCCAATCACATGGACCGGATGATATACAGTACATTCAAGGGTGTTGAAAGAACTGAAATATGAAATAGCAGACCTGCTATTAGTAATCTGTGAACTATCATTAAAATCATCTGTAATACCTGAAGATTGGAGGATGGCGAATGTAACGCCAATTTTTAAAAAGGGTTCCAGGGGTGATCCGGGAAACTACAGACCGGTGAGCCTGATGTCAGTACCAGGAAAAATGGTAGAAACCATCATAAAGAACAAAATTGCTGAAAATGTACTGTAGATAGTCATGGTTTAATGGGAGACAGCCAACATGACTTTAGATAAGGAAGATCGTGTCTTACTAATCTGTTATGTTTTTTTGAAGGTGTGAATAAACAGGTAGACAAAGGTGAGTCCGTTGATATAGTGTATTTGGACTTTCAGAAAGCCTTTGACAAGGTCCCTCATCAGAGACATTTTGGCAAAACTAAAGGGTCGTGGGATAGGAGGCAGTGTACTATTGTGGATCAGGAACTGGTTAAAAGATAGAAAGCAGAGGGTAGAGATAAATGGCCAATTTTCCCAATGGAGAAAGGTGAATAGTGGTATACCCCAAGGATCTGTGCTGGGTCCACTGCTTTTTGACATATTCATAAATGACCTGGAAAAGGGAATAACGAGTGAGGTTATCAAATTTGCAGATGACACAAAACTATTTAAAGTTGTTAAAACCCATGAGGATTGTGGAAAATTGCAAGAGGATCTTGATAAACTGGAAGACTGGCCATCAAAATGGCAGATGAAATTTAATGTGGACAAGTGCAAAGTTATGCACCTAGGGAAGAACAACCCAAACTATGGTTACACGATGCAAGGTTCCAGATTAGGAACCACCACCCAGGAAAAAGATTTAGGCGTCATTGTGGATAACATGTTAAAACCCTCGGCCCAGTGTGCAGCGGTGGCCAAGAGAGCAAACAGAATGCTAGGTATCATAAGGAAAGGAATGGAAAATAAAACAAAGGATATTATAATGCCTCTATATCGTTCCATGGTGAGACCGCACCTTGAATATTGTGTGCAATTCTGGTTGCCATATCTTAAAAAGGATATAGCGCTATTAGAAAAGGTTCAGAGAAGACCCACCAAAATGGTAAAGGAGATGGAAGGATACTCCTATGAAGAAAGGCTAAAAAGGTTAGGGCTCTTTAACCTGGAAAAGAGACGGCTGAGGGGAGATATGATAGAAATCTATAAATTAATGAACGGAGTGGAACGGGTAAACGTAGATCGATTGTTTACGTTATCAGAATATAGAAAGACTAGGGGACATGCAATGAAGCTACAGTGTAAACTATTTAAGACTAATAAGAGAAAATATTTTTTCACTCAACGTGTAATCAAACTCTGGAATTTGTTACCGGAGGATGTAGTAAAGGCTGTTGGTGTAGCTGGGTTTAAAAAAGGTTTGGACAAGTTCCTGGAGGAAAGGTCCATAAACCATTATTAAAAAGGGACCCAGGATATCAATGCTTGACCCAATACAAGCACTGTGGAACCTGTGTCTTTTGGGGAAACTGCTAGGTACGTATGACCTAGATTGGCCACTGTTGGAAACAGGATACTGAGCTTGATGGACCTTGGTCTGACCCAGTATGGCAAATCTTATGTTCTTATGATCCTGGACTTGATTTTAAGATCTTCACACCTCCACAACTATCCTATTTGGCAAACTATTCTCTCCAGGATGCCATTTGCACTCTTCAAATTATAATAATCTACTGATTCCGACCACTTACTTGAATTTGTTTAGAAAATTTACTTGGCAATCGCCATCAAGCTTTACAATGCTTTTCCATAAGATTTCAAAATAAATATTACCCCCAATTTAGGAAGAAATTAAGACTTGGCTATGGATGTTGGGAGGAGTGGCCTAGTGGTTAGGACAAGGTACTTCAGGCCGGAGGGCCAGGGGTTCAAGTCCCACCTGGGGACAGCAATCTCAGGCCGGAGGGACTGGGATTTCTAGTCCTATAGGTACTCCTTGTGGTCTTGGGCAAGCCACTTAACCCTCCATTGCCCATGTTCCCTGTAAGTATTAGCGTATGTGTGTCATATCCCCTCGTGTTAAATGTATCTCCCAATTGACCGCTTTGACCCAGTGAAAAGCGGGATATAAATACAGCTAAATAAATAAAAACTGAATAAATAAAATGGATGAGGATGGAGATTGTCTTTGCACCATATATTTTGTAATTTTCTTTATTTTTTCCCCTAGTTCTTCTTGATGATGTTACCTTACTTTCTCGTACTTTGTGTTTGTTTAGTATTTGATTTGATTTTAATTGTAAACTGCTTTGTTGTTTTTACTAAAGGTGGTATTATCAAGTGACTAAACACAAACTCAAAAGCTGGCTGCCAAGCCAAGAGAAGATAAGCCTGCATCCTCCGTCAAGCTTGGCTCAGGGAGGCTTTTGGGGGCCTTCTATTTGGAGAGGTTAGCGATGGGGTATTTTCTTAAGGAATCCAGTGGAAGGGAGGGGGTATCATGGTAGGGGATGTGGCAACTCTGCTGAACTTTCAAAATCCAGTGGAAAGGAGGAAGATCGTGAAGAACAGCAGGTGTATGATCCCAAACATTTTATGCTCACTGAAGGGCTAGCAGGCCCATAGGTACATTGGATCCCCAGTCTTACACGCATTTTCTCAAAGATAAATGCTACATGGGGTTTTGCCACTAAAACTCTGGTTGGTGGGAGAAGGGGACAGGGTGTCTAATAAATATATCTACATATATTGGCACCTACTTTGAAACAGGTGCAACTTTGTCCATGGAAAATCAGCAGACGGCTTGCAAAATTAAAGACCTCTGACCTCTCTCCATCCCTTCCCACATCTCTTTTTGGATGTTTGTGTATGTAGGCAGGGTAAATTTCATAATAGGGCACCTATGTAAAATTTATAAAATAGACTTTTAGAACTATTCTTAATAGTGCACAAATCCTATCACACAAATTTATACCTGTTCTTAAGTATATCCATGTTGGTTATGCATGTGCATGCATATTTTATAAATTAGGCGAGTACATCACAACTTCGCCCCAGTTCAGTCCATACCATACCCTTGGGAACACCCCAAGTGTGGTGCATAAGTACACATGATCTTAGCATGCATACAAGTACATGTGTATAGAGCCATTTTCTGTTTGTAAAAGCTGCTTTGCACAAAGATATTGGTTTATAAAATTGCCCCCACCGTGAACACTCTTATCGCTACATTGCTTGATTTTTCTTTGTTTTCCTTTCTTTTTCTGTCCTGTTAAAAGAGTTTGAGCTGGGAGATACTGAAGACATTAAAGTTTTTGTCATGATATGTTCATCTTGATTGTTAACGTTTCTTATGTTTCCTTTCTTTCCACTCCACCTAATGTGAGCTCAAGTTGGGCGTATTATTAACTTTTATTCTTATTTCTTTGTACTGTTTGGTTTCTATCACTTGGTAGTTTCTCTCTACGCTGTCCTCTTTGATATTGGAGTTCCTTTCTAAAATGTGTTTCTTAATTTTGTTTTAATTTTGTAAACTGCCTTGATTGTTGACAGAAAGGTGACATATCAAGAAATAAAGCACAGTTACTTACCTGTAACAGGTGATCTCGGGGAACAGCAGGAATAAGTCTTCACATATGGGTACGTCGGTACTGACGGAGCCTGCACGGGAACGCTCCTCAGCGTCCAATCAGAAAGCTTTTGGGAGCATCCCTCAGCGCCTGCATGCTGCCTTCCCGCCTTTCCAACTGTCTCTCCTCAGTTGAGTTTTATAGCTGAGACAAAGAGAGAGAAAGAGGAAAGGAAGGTAGATAGAGAGATACAACTCCTAGGGGAGGTGGGTGGGTTGTGAAGACTTATTCCTGCTGTTCCCCGAGATCACCTGTTACAGGTAAGTAACTGTGCTATCTCCAGGAACAAGCAGGAATGAGTCTTCACATATGGGGACTCCCAAGCTAAGATGCCTGGAGCCCTAGCATGGTGGGGATTGGAACATGCTACACCTCATATGGCCAGGCATCCTGAGGATGGAGGGTAGGAGTTGAAAAGAGAGGAGCTGTAGAAAAACAGCTAACCTAAGGACTACATGTAAGGAGTCCTTGTATGTATGATAATTATCATGAAAAATATTGAAATGAACAATCACAATATGGACCTCACCTATTGGATTGCAGGAAGTAGAGAGGCTGATGGAGTCTACTGGAGATCCAGTAGAGGAATCTTCAAGGTGACCTCACTGAAGTGAAGGTGAAGGTCCAAATCTGGAATTGACAGGTGACCCAGGTATCAACTGGGGTAGTACAAAAACAGCAGGTCTTTAGTGGAAAGCTTTATGGAAAAAGCTGGGAACTCTTTTGGCTACAGAGTTGCTCACATTTAGGAGCAAAAGAGGAAGACTGACCGATTTGGACAAACTAGCTCAGTCCTGGAGGGAAGAAGGGGTATGGGAAAAAAGCCTGCATTCCCAAGGAGGACAGATGTCTGAAGGGTTAAAACCTCAGATCTACTGAAGATCCACCCTGTCTTTCCTAACTGGTGAGAGATAGGAAAGATATTGGAGCATGGAGCTTCAGGGATACCTAAACCTAGGGTTAAAGTAGGAGCTGTCAGTAAAACAGTAGTGGTTGTGTGCATAATATCCCAGACATACTGAGGGACAGTATGAACATATGCAAGCCTACTGTCTGGAACCTATAGGAAGGTAAAACCTTTATAAGCATAGACAGTTAGAGAGATAAGTATGTAATACATATCTACCTATAAGGAAGCATCTCGACAGATACACATATATATATCGGGATATATATATATGTGTATATATATATATATATATATGGGTATATATATATATATATGTTTATAGTGAGATCTGGAGGGGCATAACATATGCACACGCAGCTTACAGACATATGTATCTATAGAGAAGTATATAGAGATATATACATACATGAATATATATGTCTAAAGATAAATGTCTGCACCTAAGCAGATAGAGATATGCCCATAAGAACATTCACATGGGAGGTGTGAAGGAGAAAGATTCATCTAATAACAAGAAGGTGGAACCTACTTGAGAAGATATATAGAGAATCTATTCCTCCTGGCTAAGCCAGTGAAATAACCAGGATGGTTGCGTGAAAAAACAGAGGATACTATCAGTCTGTAAACAGCAAGTCCTGAGTCCTGTAGAACTCTCGCATGGTAAATGGACAGAAAACGCATAGGATGAGATACCAGGTTGACCCACTGGAGGGACACAAGGGGTATCATGCGTTATTAGTTAAATATGTGCTGTCCATGAAGGAGTAGGATACCATGAGGACAAGCTGCAAGGAAAAAAGAGCATATTCCTTGTAGGAATTGGAGAACTCTTTAGACGTTCACGCAGAAAAAGCTTATGTCCTGTATTATAACAGGAGATAATAGGGTGTGGAAAACCCTCAGAGTCATGGAAAATGACTGAGGAAGCCTTTTCCAACCATATAGGATAGTCATCAGAGACAAAACCCCATGCTCTCTAGCAAGGGCTCCTAGGGAGTGGAGGAGTGGCCTAGTGGTTGGGGCAAGGTACTTCAGGCTGGAAGGTCGGGGGTTCAAATCCCACTAGAGGACAGCAACCTTGGGCCAGAAGGACTGGGGTTTCTAGTCCCAAAGGTACTCCTTGTGGTCTTGGGCAAGCCACTTAACCCTCCATAGCCCATGTTCCCTGTAAAATAGTTATCTCCAAGTTATAATGCCCTGTTCAATGTAATTTCAGTTTGTTCAATGTAAACCGCACTGATGCAGAATAGCGCGGTATATAAGAGAATGTAAATAAATAAATAAATAGTAGAAAGCTTCTCTGTAAGATTGCAGAGAGCATTATGCAGGAGAATTGGGAAATAAAAGTGGCTGTACGTCAACTATGCTGCCAAATCCAAAGAAATTGGAGATGGCAAGAAAAGAAGATAGTGTGATAAGCCTGAAATGATTAGATTAATCCAAAATAGATTAAAGCACTATCTTGGAATCACTACTAAGGACAGACAAAAAGTAGTGGAGAACAGACTGGAAGCTTGTGGAAAAGTACCAGTAGTCCAATCACTGGAACTCCTGTATGGGCAGCTGCTGAATAAGACAGCAGAGAGAATCTTTCTGTGTAAAACAGAGAGAACAGACAGAATAAGAGGAGAAATTCCTGTCCCTGTCTGATGAGCTGCCCAGAGAAAAGAAGAGAGTTTATTCGAGAGAAAAAACTCCACACTGGAATGAAAGAAATGACTAGAAAGGCTAGAGAAGCCCTGCAGTGGTATGGTACCACTCTTTCAGGGGAAACGCTGGATAAGAGGGTAGAGAAACAGGAGCTGAAGGGTGACTTACCATATGGTAAGTCTGTGGAAGGAAAAAATTCATGTTGGAACAGAAAACTATCATGGGATAGTTGTTAAACTTCTCTTCTTGGTAGGAAGAAGAGGAGGAGAAACCTGTGACCATAGACATGAATATCCTGACAGCTCAGCATACCTAGGAGCAAATGGATGTCCTGAGAAAAGGAATCCATGTGTAGAGTTTTGAATGAAAAAACAGTGAAAAAACTTCTACTGAGAAGAAGTCAATTGTAGGTTGTAAACCTCAGGACCCTATGGTTGCTGGGTTTGTTCAGCCTGGCTAGAGTTTGGATTCTTCAGACCAGGGCGAGGTTTCCCCTGCTTGGGAACATCTGTATGATGGGCAGGAGAAGAGTGAAACCTTCTTCTCCTAGGGAAAGAAGGTTTGGTAGGGCATTTCCTACCTACTGGGGAAGGAGAAGGCTTAGAATAGCCTTCAGAAACAGGGAAGTCAGTGGACCACTGAGCAACCTGATGTAAAGACTCCTTATTGAAGAGATTTTCCCCAGTGCAAGGAGTATTACCCAGTCTTTGTTGTGCCCATCTGCTTAAGTCTGAAGCTTGGAGCCAGGCTCTACGTCGTGCCCCTATGGCTATAGCAGAGGTTCTGCTAACAGACTCAAAGGAGTCTAGGGAAGCACGAGTAAGAAACCAAGAGATACTTTGAATAGGACTAAGTAGTAAGGAATAGTCTGCAGTCTTGGGCTCTGAAAGAAAAGGAGTCAAAAGATATAATTTCTTTGTGACCTCCTGAAGGGATAGACTCATATAAAAAATATATGAGAATCCTTGTTGACAGCATGGATGTCTGGAAGGTTTGACGTCCAAAGGCATCTAGTGTCCTAGACTCACGACCTGGTGGGTAAGAAGAGTGCTTCTTCTTACTTTTCACCTTCCTCATTGCTGATTCCACCACAATGGAATGATGGGGAAGTTGAGTCTTTTGAAACCCTGGAGAGGGGGGCACCTGATACAGAAGATCAGTTGCTCTAGAAGGTGAGGGAACCCTTAAAGGTTGTCAGACGGCTGCCTAGGGTGAGAACTTACACAATCTTGACGATGCATATATTCATATGATTCTTGCAAGGTATTGTGGGTATTGTAGTTCATTCACTCCCAAACACAGCTGATGACAATAATTTGAGTTGTGAAACCAAGTGGTAAGATCAATAAAATACTTCTTTTATTGATGGGGTTTAATTCACCCAGCACATGTATGCTTGATAGCACTATAAATGAGGTTACTTGCTTGCAGTGTTTAAATGGATAACAAAAAGTCACAAAGTAAACCAGAAACAGCCTTCAGCTTGTCAGGCAATTAGCTAAATGTTTTCTTAGCAAATAATTACCAAATACAAAGGCACAAAGAAAAGAATAAACTTTGCTGGTTAGGTTAACTTCTGCTTATTTTCCACGCCGATCTCAGCAGTGATTCTCCCTTGCTCACACACACAATCAGGTGCAGCCCTAATTACTATCAATGGACCAGCTGAAAGCCTTTAGCTGGCTGGCTGCTACTGTGTGAGCCCAAATCCTGCTTTAAGAGCTGTTTTCAGTGGAAATAAAGAACAAAGTTAGGTTTCTTTGTGATGGCTGATGTGTTTGCTCATAGAAAACTAGCAATAGCATTTAGATAAAGAACAGTCCATGTAAATAGTTTCATCTGCTGTATTTCCCCCTGCATCAACAATCATAGGGTCAATATCATACATTGGCACAGATGAGTCTTTCATTAAGGCACTATCATGAGAATGCTTATTCCCTTGCTGCCATTCTCTATTATAGATAGGGTCTGGATCAGTGTTCATACCTGAGCCTCTCCTGCTATCATTATTCCTCTCTGTATAGCCTGGCCAATATGTAATCCAATTCTGATGTCCAGCCTTCCAATCTTGATCCCTGGACACTGGATCTTCTCTCACATACCTTCTGGCCTTGGTCTGAAAGTCCCTTCCACATGCAGTCTTCTCTCTTCCAGGTAGCCACTGGTGATTCCTATCTCTGCCACTCCATTCCTCTGGCTGAATCCAGTCCAATGGACTCTGCTGGCTTTTGGAATACCTCCCAGTATGGGTACTGCCTTGGAATCTCCCAGACCTTCCAATGGCCTTTCTTCTCTTCCTTCCAGAGAGTTTCCTTCTCTCTCTTTCTGCTTGGCTTGGCTTCTGTTTCTCCAGGTGATACTGGTGCTTGTAGCCGTTGCTGTCTCTGTATCTCTTCCTTCCTCTGTAGCTGTTATCTGAAGAATAAGCTCTACTCTTATCCTGTTCTAATGTGTGCTGCTCCCTAACACAGCGCAGCTGTGTTGAATCAGGCCCTGCCCTTTGAGATGAGTGCTTAGGGATTACCTCATAGCTCTCTTGATTGCACACACATTCTCTCACTTCAGCCCCTCTCATGGCTGCTGGAAACCTGGTGCATTCTGGGACTGGTAGTCTTTTATGTGAAAACTCTGTTTTCTTGCTTCTACCAGAACTGACAGGTTGCTTGTTCAGAGTCACATCATTTTTTCTATAGCTCCTACCTGAGCTATGATAAGCTTCCTTATCACATACCCCCCTGCTTAAGTTATTACGGACTGGTTTTACTGGTGAAACTTCTTCTCTACAGTCCGTAATACGGGAAAGTGCATCCGCATTCTTGTGTAACTTCCCGGCACGATGTTCAACCTGAAAATCAAACGCCTGTAAGGCCATGTACCAGCGTGTCAACCTGGCATTGTGGTTCTTCATTTGCTGCAACCACTTAAGTGGGGCATGGTCCGTGACCAACTGGAACTTTCTCCCTGTAAGGTAAAACCTTAACGCCTCCACTGACCACTTGATAGCCAAACACTCTTTTTCTATCGTGGAATACTTTTGTTCAGCCAGTGACATCTTCCTGCTCAGGTACATCACAGGATGCTCCTCCCCATCATGGCACTGGGATAGGACCGCTCCTAGCCCTACATCCGATGCATCGGTTTGAACCAGAAAGGGTTTCTTGAAGTCTACTCCTTTCAGTACCGGTCCTGTACACAATTTTTCTTTTAATACTGAAAACGCTTTTTCAGCTTCTGGTGTCCACTTTATCTGGTTTGGACAATTCTTTCGCAGCATATCCGTGAAAATGGCACTTTTCTCTGCGAATTGCGGTATAAACCGGCGGTAATATCCAATAAGTCCTAAGAAACTTCTTAGTTGTTTCTTGGTTGTTGGAGGAGGAAAATTCCTGATGCTATCTATTTTGCTTAATAGAGGTTTAATTTTTCCTCTTCCCACTAGGTGGCCTAGGTATTTTACCTCCCTATTTGCAAAGGCACACTTCCTCGGGTTTAAAGTGATTCCCGCTTGCTTCATAGAGCACAAGACTGCCCTGATCCTCTTCAAATGCTCCGCCCAGGTGTTACTATGGATTATGACATCATCCATGTATGCAAAAGCATAACTTTGGTGGGGTCGAAGTACCTGATCCACTAACCTTTGGCAGGTAGCCGCTGCTCCATGCAGTCCGAAAGGCATCCTCTTGAACTGGAAAAGGCCAACGGGGGTGCTGAACGCAGTTTTCGGCTTCGACTCCCTGGTGAGCGGGATTTGCCAATATCCTTTTGTCATATCAAGGGTGGTTAAGTATTGAGCCTGTCCCAGCTGGTCTAGCAGCTCCTCAATTCTTGGCATTGGATATGCATCAAAAACTGATATGGCGTTTACCTGCCGGAAGTCAATACAAAATCTTAAGGATCCATCAGGCTTCGGCACCAGGACTATGGGGCTATTCCAGGGACTCTTTGACTCCTCTATTACCCCCATGTCCAACATCTCCTGGACTTGTGCCACTACCTCCTGTCTTTTGGCTTCAGGCAAGCGGTATGGCCTTTGACGAACCAATTTCCCAGGTGGAGTTATTATTTCATGGGCCACCAAATGGGTCTCCCCAGGTATGGGTGTCAACACATCTGGGAATTCCTTAAGCAACTTCCTAATTTCTTCCTGTTGTACCATTGTCAGGTCCTCACCTATTTGGGGCTCTGATTTTTCTTTACAATCAGATACCTGGGGTCCCAAATCTTCCTCTTCACTCACCTCCCTCTCTCGGGCACAGGTGGCAGCTAAGCTTTTAACCCCTTTGACATCAGTAGAACCAAAACCTTTGGCTCCACGTTCAGAATTCTCTAGGGATGTGACCTCCTCCACAGGTGGAAAACCCAGCCTCTCACAGATCAATTGGGCAATTTTGTCTCCTGTCTTCACATGATACTCATTCTGTCCAAAGTTAAACAACAGAACTTTAATATTGCCCCTGTAATCGGGATCAATTACTCCCGCACCCACATCGATGAAATATTTAAGGGCTAATCCGGACCTTGGGGCTACTCTCCCATAACATCCAATTGGTATTTCCACTTGGAGACCGGTGTCAACCAGGGCTCTCCCTTGGCTAGGTACAATCACATTTTCTATGCTGCACAGGTCAAACCCAGCAGACTGAGGGGTTGCCCGCCTAGGAGCTTGGGCCTTCTCAGAGACCTTATGGTACTTTAGGACGAATATCTGCTTTGGGGTAGCTTGGTCTTCTGGACGCTTAACCATCTTTTTAGCTGGGGTCTGAGGACTTCCAAATAAAGGCCCGGGAGCTACTACCATTAAACCTTCTCCCTCCTTTTTTCCTAGTCCTTCCACTAGACCCTGCTTAAATCTTGGCCAGTCTCTTCCTAGAACCAAATCAAAGGGTAGCCTAGGCACCACTGCTAATAGGACTTCCTCTTGTTTCCCTAGGCACTTAACCTTTAGCCTATAGGTGGGATATGATGATGCAGCACCATGAATGCATCTGATGTGAACTTGGCTTTCAGGGGTTCTAGGCACAAATCTTTCTTGGGCCTCTATCCTCTTCCAAAGCCTTTTTGACATCATACTCTGGTCTGCCCCAGAGTCTAATAATGCATTTGTGGTAATTCCTTGCACATCAACCATCAAAAGAAATCCTTCCTTGGGCTGTTTTAAATCCAGACCCATTAAACTAGTGTGTGTCTGGCATCTCTTCTCTAAATGTCCCAATTTCCCACACTTGAAACATTTCTTTCTATTCCACTGTGTCATCTGGTTTGATACAGTACATTCATTTTCAGAAACATTCTTAATTATTCCTTTTTCTGATACAGCACATCTAGCCTCGGCATCCATCTTTAGAGGGCCACCCATTCTATGGCAAGCCTGCGTGGCTTCCAAGAATCTCTCTGCTAGCATGGTTGCCTCTCCAAGATTTTGGCAATTTTGCTGTATAAGAAAAACATTCAAATCTTTAGGTACCCCAAGCATAAATTGTTCCAGCATTATAATATCTAATAACATTTCTACTGTCTTTTGCTCAGGCTCCAACCATTTTACAGCTAGACTTCTAATTCTCTGACTCAGAGCCCTGGGTGTCTCACCCACTTTCAATGTAACAGCTCTAAACATTCGCCTATACTCTGAAATAGACAACCCCAGGCGATCTCTAATAGCTGCCTTTACATCCTTATAAATCAAAGCCTGGGCTGCTGGCATTGCTCTGTAAGCTGCTAGTGCCTCACCAGTTAATGAGGCTGCCAGCCTTACTGCCCACTGGGTCTCTGGCCATGCTAGAGCCTGTGCCACTCTTTCAAAAGACTCTAGAAAATCATCAACATTATCTTCTGGAGTTAATTTCCCAAAATTAAATGCCCCAATCCCTTGATTGAGTCCCACAGTGTTCACATGTGGTGTACCAGTACTAACTGCTGGTCTTGCATCTGTTCCACTTTGGCTCTGCAGCTGAACTAGAGCTTGCACCAGATCAAGCACTGGTTTCTGCTGTTCCATTAAGGCCTTCATAGCAGTGTCCTGGGCCTGCTGTGATAGCTCCTGCTGCTTGCAAAATTGGGCTGCCATCCACTCAGCCATCTCCTTCGGATCCATCTTGACCCCTGCAAGAAAAGAAAAAAAACAAACCAAAGAGCAGCACCTTCCAACCAGGTGTGTTTTTTTTTTTTTTTCAACTTTTTTTTTTTTTTCAATTACCCCCTGTGCTTACACACATCCACCACTAGACATGCCCAGGTACATATTACCTTGTCTCAGTGATGAATCCAGCTTTGCACAGGGTCTTTTCCTCTGGGACAGCTTCCTGGAACAACCACTTTTCCTCCAAAGTGCAGACGAGGGAAAAAAAATCTTCTTACAGCTTTAAACTTGACTTTTATTTGTAATCCACAACAAGTAAATCCTCTTGGTGCAAGAGCAATCCGAAAAACTACGCCATTTGTCAGACGGCTGCCTAGGGTGAGAACTTACACAATCTTGACGATGCATATATTCATATGATTCTTGCAAGGTATTGTGGGTATTGTAGTTCATTCACTCCCAAACACAGCTGATGACAATAATTTGAGTTGTGAAACCAAGTGGTAAGATCAATAAAATACTTCTTTTATTGATGGGGTTTAATTCACCCAGCACATGTATGCTTGATAGCACTATAAATGAGGTTACTTGCTTGCAGTGTTTAAATGGATAACAAAAAGTCACAAAGTAAACCAGAAACAGCCTTCAGCTTGTCAGGCAATTAGCTAAATGTTTTCTTAGCAAATAATTACCAAATACAAAGGCACAAAGAAAAGAATAAACTTTGCTGGTTAGGTTAACTTCTGCTTATTTTCCACGCCGATCTCAGCAGTGATTCTCCCTTGCTCACACACACAATCAGGTGCAGCCCTAATTACTATCAATGGACCAGCTGAAAGCCTTTAGCTGGCTGGCTGCTACTGTGTGAGCCCAAATCCTGCTTTAAGAGCTGTTTTCAGTGGAAATAAAGAACAAAGTTAGGTTTCTTTGTGATGGCTGATGTGTTTGCTCATAGAAAACTAGCAATAGCATTTAGATAAAGAACAGTCCATGTAAATAGTTTCATCTGCTGTATTTCCCCCTGCATCAACAATCATAGGGTCAATATCATACATTGGCACAGATGAGTCTTTCATTAAGGCACTATCATGAGAATGCTTATTCCCTTGCTGCCATTCTCTATTATAGATAGGGTCTGGATCAGTGTTCATACCTGAGCCTCTCCTGCTATCATTATTCCTCTCTGTATAGCCTGGCCAATATGTAATCCAATTCTGATGTCCAGCCTTCCAATCTTGATCCCTGGACACTGGATCTTCTCTCACATACCTTCTGGCCTTGGTCTGAAAGTCCCTTCCACATGCAGTCTTCTCTCTTCCAGGTAGCCACTGGTGATTCCTATCTCTGCCACTCCATTCCTCTGGCTGAATCCAGTCCAATAGACTCTGCTGGCTTTTGGAATACCTCCCAGTATGGGTACTGCCTTGGAATCTCCCAGACCTTCCAATGGCCTTTCTTCTCTTCCTTCCAGAGAGTTTCCTTCTCTCTCTTCTGCTTGGCTTGGCTTCTGTTTCTCCAGGTGATACTGGTGCTTGTAGCCGTTGCTGTCTCTTATCTCTTCCTCCCTCTGTAGCTGTTATCTGAAGAATAAGCTCTACTCTTATCCTGTTCTAATGTGTGCTGCTCCCTAACACAGCGCAGCTGTGTTGAATCAGGCCCTGCCCTTTGAGATGAGTGCTTAGGGATTACCTCATAGCTCTCTTGATTGCACACACATTCTCTCACTTCAGCCCCTCTCATGGCTGCTGGAAACCTGGTGCATTCTGGGACTGGTAGTCTTTTATGTGAAAACTCTGTTTTCTTGCTTCTACCAGAACTGACAGGTTGCTTGTTCAGAGTCACATCATCTTTTCTATAGCTCCTACCTGAGCTATGATAAGCTTCCTTATCACAAGGTGCTTCCCACATTCTTAGAAGAAGATCCTGCAAGGAATGATGTAAAGGAAGCATTATATTTTCCTTTTCTCCAGTAGAAAGAGAGCCTTGTGTAGGATCATAGCCAGGGATAGGAATAGCAAGAGATGTTGCCATATTCAGGAGAAAATTCTGAAAAGAAGGATCTCCAAAGGGAACCGTCCCTGGGCAGGCTAGCCCTGAAGAACTAGCCTGGGCACCGGAGGATCTACTTGAGAATATAGGAATATAAGATCCTGCACGGTGCAAGAAAGGATCCTTAAGGGATGGATGCTGGTACTGGAGGTCATGACCTGAGACAGTCAGTACTGCATCGTCCATGCCAGGTATCGACCTCCAAACTTGGTATAGAAAGGAGCGATCCTGGTAAAAGAAGCATGGAAGGAGCTGGCCCCGATGTTACTGCGGGTACCGGCACCGATACCGGTAGCTGTGTCGGAATCGAAGGCGACATCGAAGCAGTCATCGGTGGCTGCTCAAGCGGTACCGAGGTAACCGAAAGCCTTTGGTAATCACCCTCGGTACCGAGCATCCGAAACTGGTAAGCGTCGGTACCGAGACGTGTCGGTACCCAGTCCTCCAGACTAGAGATCGATTCCAGACTCGGCATCGAAGGAAGCGAGTCTATCGATGCATGTCTAGAGGGTACCGACGTCGGTGGTAGTATCGGCGTTGATGCCGATACTGGAAAGTCAATCTGGGGCGTATCGACCGGTCCCGAAGGTACCGAGAAAGCCAGATGACGAACCCTGGTGAGGAGTGGATCGCTCAACACCAGGTCCGAGGCCGGGGTATCGGTACCGGCTCTCGAAGCGGATGCCACCACCGAGCATGGCTCAGGTATGTTCTGTGAGGGGTGAGGCCCAGGAACAACCTGAAACCCCTGATAGGCTTTGGAGGCCGAAGACTCCCGCCGGGGTTTTGAAGCCAATGGACCCTTGAGGGCAAGGCTGGAGCCGTCATCATGCTGTGCATGAGACATACCACTCAAGGGTTGGCTAGTCTTAACAGACTG
Source organism: Ichthyophis bannanicus (assembly GCA_033557465.1). NCBI lineage: Eukaryota > Metazoa > Chordata > Amphibia > Gymnophiona > Ichthyophiidae > Ichthyophis > Ichthyophis bannanicus. The sequence goes on along the minus strand of CM066044.1, from coordinate 234,121,125 downwards.
TTTGTGGGTTACCTGATCTTGTAGAGAAGAAGAAATAGTCGGTGCCCTGACACTGGAAGGGAACTCGGTATCGAGGGAAACTCGAAATGGAAAATCTCTTCTCACAAAATTGTAGCCTAATGGCTCCGGAGGAAAATGGTCAGGACCCAAACAGGTTAGACACCAGTTCTTGGAGTCTAAAAACAAAACTGTACCGCCACAGCTTAGACACTTCTTAGGAAAAAGAAGGAGGCGGCTCCATGATGGAGAGGCCTAGAAGGCCCGAAAGATTTAAGACAGAAACTGAGGGAAAAAAATTCCCTGAATTTAAGGAAAAGAAAAGAAAAAACACCGGCGGTACCGGTGGAGTCGGGGAGACAGACGCGACCACAAGAAAACAAGAATTAAAAAATTTTCTGCGGTGACAGGAGCACGTCCTGCCGGCTCCGCGGAAAAACGAAAACTGAGGAGAGACAGCTGGAAAGGCGGGAAGGCAGCACGCAGGCGCCGAGGGATGCTCCCAAAAGCTTTCTGATTGGACGCTGGGGAGCGTTTCCGCGCAGGCTCCGTCGGTACCGACGTACCCATATGTGAAGACTCATTCCTGCTTGTTCCTGGAGATTAAACCATAACCAATTTCCAAAAGCTCCTCCAAGAGCTATTGACTCACAAGAGAAGTGCCACTGAACATTGCTCCTACACTGATGGAAATTGCAGCTCTAAAGGGATAATTTCATAGCCATAGACATGCATAAGTATGTGCATACTTTTCTCTATGCCGGCCTTGCTGAATGTTTACAGCAAAAGTACGCACATAGGGACAATTTGAAAATAAGCCCAGTCAAAATTTGTGCCCGCATTTCTACCTGCTCTTTGCAAAGCAGAAATTTCAGAGTTAGATTTATGAGAATAACCTCTACTCATCCCCATTCCATCGCAAACCTGTGTATTGGGGGGGGGGGGGGCCCCCAGAGGACTTAGCCAGCTGTTGCTGAATTGCAGCATTATGGTTATGGTTGATTATTGCTTGATATATCACCTTTCTGTCAACAATCAAGGTGGTTTAAAAAATTAAGAAACAAATTTTAGAAAGGAACTCCAATATCAAAGATGACAGAGTAGAGAGAAACTATCAAGTGATAGAAACCAAATAGTACAGAGAAATAAGAAATAAAAATAACATGCCCATCTTGAGCCCACAGAAAACATAAATATGATCAAGATGAACATACCGTGACAAATGCTTCATTGTCTTCAGTATCTCCCATAAGCTAAAGTCTTTTTAACAGGACAGAATAAGAAAGGAAAACAAAGGAAAATCAAGCATTATAGCGACAAGAGTGTTCATTCCTTCTTAGTCTTTCTCCCTTTAGGGACATCATACATATTGTAACACCAATATTCTCCCTTGAGGTCTTTTCAAATTTTCCCCCCAGATGCATTTTCCACAGTTCCTGGGGAGAGAGCAGTCTTATACGTAGAAAGTTCAACAGCTAAAGGTTACAGTTCCACAACTGATTTTCCAATAATTCAACTTTAGAATATAATATTAAATTACCTTTGATATAGAAACCCCAGACCAATGAAGATACTGTATCTGTGATTGCATGTAGATCAATTCAAATTCATACCATACATTACATAATAGGATAGAAAGTCTTCTAAGTTTAATGTGGTTCTACTACAGGAGATTACACTGCATAGGAAATTTAACCATGAGATGAGGGTTCAAAGAGCGTCAAGGTACTTTTACTAGCCATACAGAGGCCCATAGTCAAAAACTGGCCAAGAAAGTTATCTGCAAAACTCTACTTGGATGTCTAACGGATTTACATGGATAAGTGTGTCACTGAATATATCCAGATACAGTTTTTTGGATACATTTAGGGTAGCTATTTGCCTGACCAGAATTATCTGGGTTTGTTCATTACCCAAAGATAGCAGACCAAACCTTTTGAATAATGAATTCAGAGTAAACAGAGCTTCATATTAATATTTCATACAAAAGACAGTAAACCTACTTGTCGCCATTATCATCCTGCACTGCCGTAAGATGCGCTGAACTGCTAGGAGTATCTTCACATCTCCAGTGACGGCATAGTCAAAAAGAGCGTTGGCATGGCGCTTAGCAAGCTCTGTGGCTGCCTCCAGAAACAGACCATCTGCAAGAAAAATAAATAGGTGCATCTGTGCATTGCCATAGGCAGAGCAACTTCTGGAAGTAAGACCAGGCTTTTTATGGTCAACATAGATTTTCCCTAAAAAAACAAAAATAAAACGAACCGCCTTACAAGTTGTTACCAGAATGCCCAGCCTTTCCTGATCCAAGCATGAGATATGCAAATATAAAAATATAATTCCATTTTAGATAGACTGTCTTGTATTTTTTTAAAGGTAAGTTATAAATGTACTAGATTATGAATGCATATGAAAGACAAGTGGATGGATATTAACAAGGCTTGACAATTTCCCCCACCTCTGTTAATTCTACCCCTTTCGAGGCCCAACATGTGAAAAAGACCCTCTCTCATTGAAATATCTTATGTGCGTGGGGGGAAAAATGTGCAACTACTTATTCAAGAATCCCCCACATCTTAACATATTTGTTAGCCTTATAGGGGAGTTAGTTTCCTAACAGGTGCCTATGTCAAAGTATGGCATCTTATGTTCTTATCTATTTTATAAAGAAGACAGACATGTATGCTCTCTATAAAACAGGCATGCAGAACTATCCACAACAGTGCACACACTTACACCAGCTCTGAAGGTATACATTGGTGTGTATTCTGTTGAGGCTAATTTTATAAAACCTTTTCCATGTGTAAAGGCCTTTTATATAAAACTGTGCGGTGGTATATGGACATACAAGAATGTGTGCCAATGTACTTGTATGTCCATATACATACAAGTGGTGTGGTAGGTATTTCTAGGGGAGTAGTTTGGATGGAGCAGGAGTGAATTTATGGTGTACACATACATTTTATAAAATATGCAAATACTCATGTAGAGCAGGTGTACATGTGTATGTCAGCATTTGTGCGCTATCAGGGCTGGTTCTGGGTATCTGTTTTATAAAGGCACATAGACGCTTATGTTGCCTTTATAAAATACGCTTAAAATAGATGCCTTTTTGGACATCTCACCTAGGTGGCCTGTTAAATGATCAAACTCCACTCCCAAAACCACCTACTCTCTACCCCTGGGAATGGCTACACACGGTGCACATATAAGCACATGTCATCCTCTTGGCATGCATATTTAATGTGTACACTTGGCTGAACAATTTGATAAAAGCCATTTTCAACATGAAAGTCCCTCAAAAAGTCATCATAAATATCCAATTACTTTGCTGATTTTTTTTTTTTACCAAATCTTATTCTACACAAGCAAGAAATTTGCTACTGTATGTTACTTTCCTCACAACTTGCTCCACATTCTTCCTGTTCAGATTACAGCCATTTTGCTATTGTGCCACTGTTGGGAAACATTATTAATTGTGTAAAGTCCACTTGTATATGGACTTTTGAAAACTACCTGGTTACTGTGGGAGAAAAAGATTTCTTGGGATGGAATGGGGTGAGGTGGGGCAGGGGAAGCTGTTGGAGTTAAAATGCATAAGATGTCGTCTTTTATGCTTGTGGACTTTGCAGGTGCAGTTTTCAAAGGGAAATGCCACAAGGAGTTTTCTTTAGAAAATGAGCTTGCAGACTCGTAAGCCAACGTAACGCCAATTTATAAAAAGGGTTCCAGGGGTAATCCAGGAAACTACAGACCGGTGAGCCTGACATCAGTACCGGGAAAAATGGTAGAAACCATCATAAAGAAAAAAATTGCTGATCATGTAGATAGTTATGGCTTAGTGGGAGACAGCCAATATGGCTTTAGACAAGGAAGATCTTGTCTTACTAATCTGTTATGTTTTTTTGAAGGTGTGAATAAACAGGTAGACAAAGGTGAGTCGGCTCCACTGTGTGGAGAGGTCTACTGAGCTGCTCGCATGTGGAGGCGAGCATATGGGACTACATGAACTGTGGATGCCATGTGTCCCAGTAACTGCAGTAGCTCACGAGCAGTGAGGGAGGATTTTCCTGCTGCTTGGGAAACTAACTGCATTATGTGAAGACATCGGGCTTGTGGAAGGAAAGCCCTTGCCTGTCTGGTATCCAAAGGGGCTCCTATGAATTCTAGGCATTGGAAAGGAACTAGTTGAGATTTTGGGAAGTTTATTACCAATCCCAAGTATTGGAGGATTCGCATTGTGCGAGACAGTGCAGTGCTGGCCTCTGTCACTGTGGAGGCTCGGATGAGCCAGTCGTCTAAGTAAGAGAACACAAAAATCCCCAGGGTTCGTAGAAATGCAGCTACTACTGCCATGCATTTCGTGAATATCCTTGGTGCTGAAGCCAGACCAAAAGGAAGAACCCTGTACTGGAAATGTCTTCCCTTGAAAAGGAAACGTAAAAATTTCATGTGATCTGGATGGATAAGAATGTGAGCGTATGCATCCTTTAAGTCTAGAGAGCAAAGTCAGTCCTGGCTTTGAAGGTATGGCAGAAGAGTTCCCAGAGAAATCATTTTGAATTTCTCTCGAAACAGATATTTGTTTCAATTCTCTGAGTTCTAGAATGGGTCTGTGTCCTCCTGTTTTCTTTGGAATAAGAAAATAGGGGGAGTAGAACCCTGCACCCTGTTGAAGAAGGGGTACTTCCTCTATTGACCCTTGGGCAAGAAGTGTGGAGACCTCGTGATCTAGCAGATTGTCTGCAGAGGTTTGTGAATTGAACTACTTTAGAAATGTAGGAGGGGGTAAGCTGTGAAAATAAAGTTTGTACCCCTCCCCTACAATGGACAAAGTCCAATCTTCTGCTGTTAACAGATGCCATCTGTTGAGAAAGTGGCATAACCTGCCAGGAATATTGGGGGGTTGAGGACCCCTCAGAGGCAGGAAGGCAAAGCTCTCTAGGAAGGAGTCAAAGCCCTTGAGGGGGCTGAACCTGGAGAGCTGGTTGGGCTCTCGGGTCTTTTGGTTTCTTTTGTTGTCTAGTTTGTCCCTTTTGGGCAACCTGACCTAGAGTCTGAGTCTGGTGGGTGTAGGAAGGATAAAACTTCCTCTTTTTGCTAAAAGAGGGGTTTTTATAAGGCTTCCTTTTGGCTGGAGTGGCTGTAGACTTTGACAATCTATCTAATGTAGAACTGTCAGCATCTAACTCGTTAGCCTTCTCCTGCCAGTTCTTACCGAAGAGATTCTCTCCCGTGCAAGGAATGTTGCCTAACTTGTCCTGTACCCAAGTCTCCAAGTCCAATGCCTGTAGCCAGGCAATCCGTCGTGCACCAATGGCAATGGCAGAAGTTCTGCTGATGCATTCGAAGCAGTCAAAGGCTGCACGACTGACAAACTTGGAGACATCCTGAGCATGCTTAACCAGAGTAAGAAAGTCTTGTCTCTTATTATCTGGGAGAAATGGGCTCATAAGTTCCAAGTCTCCTGTGATTTCTTTGAGGAACATTCCCATATATAGGATATATGAGCTGATCCTAGCTGAAAGCATGGAAGCTTGAAAGGTTCTGTGTCCAAAAGCATCCAGAGTCCTGCATTCACGACCTGGAGGATTGGATGCATGTCTTTTTGCACTTTTCATCCTACGTATGGCTGACTCCACTACCATTATAAGAACATAAGATATGCCATACTGGGTCAGATCAAGGTCCATCAAGCCCAGTATTCTGTTTCCAACAGTGGCCAATCTAGGTCATATGTACCTAGCAGTTTCCCCAAGGGACACAGGTTCCACAATGCTTGTATTGGTTCAAGCATTGATATCCTGGGTCCCTTCTTAATAATGGTTTATGGACCTTTCCTCAGGAACTTGTCCAAACCTTTTTTAAACCAAGCTACACTAACAGCCTTTACTACATCCTCTGGTAACAAATTCCAGAGTTTGATTACACGTTGAGTGAAAAAAAAAATTCTTTTATTAGTCTTAAATAGTTTACCCTGTAGCTTCATTGCATGTCACCTAGTCTTTCTATATTCTGATAAGGTAAACAATCGATCTACATTTACCCGTTCCACTCCGTTCATTAATTTATAGACTTCTATCATATCTCCCCCTCAGCCATCTCTTTTCCAGGTTAAAGAGCCCTAACCTTTTTAGCCTTTCTTCATAGGAGTATCCTTCCAAACCCTTTACCATTTTGGTGGCTCTTCTCTGAACCTTTTCTAAAATCGCTATATCCTTTTTAAGATACGGCGACCAGAATTGCACACAATATTCAAGGTGCGGTCTCACCATGGAACGATATAGAGGCATTATAATATCTTTGTTTTTATTTTCCATTCCTTTCCTTATCATACCTAGCATTCTATTTGCTCTCTTGGCCGCTGCTGCACACTGGGCCGAGGGTTTTAACATGGTATCCACAATGACGCCTAAATCTTTTTCCTGGGTGGTGGTTCCTAATGTGGAACCTTGCATCGTGTAACCATAGTTTGGGTTGTTCTTCCCTAGGTGCATAACCTTGCACTTGTCCACATTAAATTTCATCTGCCATTTTGATGCCCAGTCTTCCAATTTATCAAGATCCTCTTGCAATTTTCCACAATCCTCTTGGGTTTTAACAACTTTAAATAGTTTTGTGTCATCTGCAAATTTGATAACCTCACTCGTTATTCCACTTTCCAGGTCATTTATGAATATGTCAAAAAGCAGCGGACCCAGCACAGATCCCTGGGGTACACCACTATTCACCTTTCTCCATTGGAGAAATTGGCCATTTAGCCCTACCCTCTGCTTTCTATCTTTTAACCAGTTTCTGATCCACAATAGTACACTGCCTCCTATCCCATGACTCTTTAGTTTTGCCAAACGTCTCTCATGAGGGACCTTGTCAAAGGCTTTCTGAAAGTCCAGATACACAATATCAACCGACTCACCTTTGTCCACCTGACTCTTCACTCCTTCAAAAAAAACATAACAGATTAGTAAGACAAGATCTTCCTTGTCTAAAGCCATATTGGCTGTCTCTCATTAGGTCATGACTATCTACATGTTGAGTAATTTTATTCTTTATGATGGTTTCTACCATTTTTCCCGGTGCTGATGTCAGGCTCACCAGTCCGTAGTTTCCCGGATCACCCCTGGAACCCTTTTTATAAATTGGTGTTACATTGGCGATCCTCCAATCTTCAGGTATTAGAGATGATTTTAATGATAGTTCACAGATTACTAATAGCAGGTCTGCAATCTCGTATTTCAGTTCTTTCAACACCCTTGGATGTATACCATCCGGCCCAGGTGATTTGCTACTCTTCAGTTTATCTAATAGTTGTAATACATCTTCCCGATGTATCGATATTTCCTTCAATTCTTCCGCCCCTTTAAATACCACTTCAGTCATGGGTAACATCCCTACATCTTCCTCAGTAAAGACTGAAGCAAAGAATTCATTCAATTGAATGGCGTGGCAACTGAGTTTTCTGATATCCGGACATGGTGGGACTCGATACATAGTATCAAGTCTCCTAGAGTGAGGAGAAGTAGTCAGAGGTCTCTCCCACATTCTGAGCATCAAGTTATGCAGAATTTCATGGATAGGCAGAGTAGCTGCCTCCTTAGAAGCTTTAGGATATTGGAGGATTTCCAATTCCTTTGCTCTGGGTTCCTCTTCAGGAGCTACTGTGATTGAAAGACCTTTAGCCATATCACGGATGAAATCCTGAAATGACATGTCCTCTGGAGGTGACATTCTGCGTTGGGGAGAAGAGGGATCCTCTAAGAGAAACCCTCTAGTGCCAGCAGAATTGTCAGAGTCTTCAGAATTGGAGGAATCAAAGTATTCCTGACCCCGATGCTCCTGCAAAGCACGATCCCGGTACCGATCTAAGTCGGTACCGAGGTGACCCGGTACCACTTTATCCACTCCAGCTAGAGGTGGACTGGGAAGAGTTACCATCGGGGCCGGTACCATCGTTACCGGCATTGTCGGTACCGGTGTCTGTACCGGCATCGGTGTCGATGTCGGCACCGGTGCCCTTGGGACCACCGGTACCGCAGCTGAGAGAAGAGCTGTGATACTGCTGTTCGATAGCAAGAAATCTCTGGTCTATCGACGCTGCTGATGCCTGGGTGTCGGTACCGGTAAGAACAGCCGGAACCCCTGAGCATGGCACAGGTAGTTCTTGCAAGGTCGAGGCCTCGAGAACATCCTGACGCCCCATCGATGCTTTGGAAGCTGAAGTCTCCCGCCGGGGCTGTTTTGCCGGTGTGGTTCCCTCAAGGGCAATGCCAATGACCTCTCGATGCTTAGCAGGAGAGCTACCCAGCTACCCTTTGAGGACCGGCTTTTTGTGTTTAGTTACCTGAGATCCATGGGAGGAAGAAGAGGCCCTTGACCATGTCGATACAATGGATCTGGCATCTGAAGAAAAGAGGGTACCGAGCTTTGCGGCCCGGCTCTGTCTTCCTCTTTTGGTCATCCCCATGCAGGAGAGACATTCAGTTGGAGAATGATCAGGTCCTAAACATTTTAGACACCAATCATGGGTGTCAGTGACGAAATGGTACCGCCACACTTAGTACATTTTTTAAAACCACTAGTTGGCTTTTCCATGATTTTGGAAAAATGGGGCCTCATGCCCAAAATGGCGCCTAGCACCAAAACAGGAAAGTTTCTGAAAAGAAACAGTCAAAGTCTAGGGTTTTGTTTTCTTTTTTCTTTAGGAAAAGAAAAGAAAAGAACCGGCGGTACCGGTGGGCGTCGTGCGGTAGGCAAACGCGACCACAAAAAAGAATTTTAAAAACTGAATTTTCTGCGGTGACAGGGAATAGGTCCTGTTGGCTCCGCGGAAAACGAAGAACTGAAGAGGGACAGTTGGAAAGGCGGGAAGGCAGCGCGCATGTGCTGAGGGATGCCTCCCTAAAGTGTTCCTATTGGACGCTGGGGAGTGTTCCCGCACAGGCTCCGTTGGTACCGACGATACCCATATTTATTTATTTTATTTATTTAACGATTCTTATATACCGCGCTATTTGTATCAGTGCGGTTTACATTCAACAAAGAGTATTCATATCAGAGTAGACTGATTGAATTTACATCATAACAGGGAATAGAACTTGGAGAACATGGGTAACTATTTACATATTGACATAAACAGAATGGATGAGGACTACTTTCCTCATATGTGAGGACTACATTCCTGCTTGTTCCTGGAGATAAATTATTTATTTTATTTAACGGTTTTTATGTACCACTTTTGTACCAAAGCGGTTTACAATGAATAGCACAATCTCTGGAGATTTGTTTTACATAGAACAAGGGTGTACAACTTGGAGATAAATATGGGGGGTTATGTTTGATTTATTGTATTTATTGTAGATAGACTTATTTAATGTGATTTGTCCCAAAGTGTTTCCATGAACAGGTGTGTTTTTAGTAGTTTCTTCACATCTTTGGTGGACTGTGCAGATTTAATGGCTTCAAGTAGTGAGTTCCAGAATGTGGGGGCATATATCAATCAATCAATCCAAACAGAAGGCTGAGAAGATCAGCAACCGCCAACACTCTTACTATCCCCCGCGAATCCATAAAGTGTAATCAACTAACCAGGAACAGAGCCTTTGCATTCTACGCCCCAAGAATCTGGAACAGCCTCCCCCCACACCTCCGAGCAATTAGGGACCTTCCCCAATTCAGAAAAGCTTTAAAGCATCATCTATTCCTCCTCCATTTTTCTCACCTTATTAACCCCCCTCCACACTAATATTCCTTCATCCATTTCTTTACTCCCACAACCTACCTCATAACTAAGAATATACCTGACCACCACACCAGGTACATCTCACTGTCTCCACAGTCCTATACTTGATTCACTATTAATTCTAACCTGTAAATCTGTAGATAGTTCATAATTTAACTCTGTTATTTAACTCTATTAGCTTATTAGTTTCCTCTTCCCCGTTCAATCCAAGTTTATTTTCCTGTTACAATGTAAGCATTGATATCATTGTTCTGATGTAATGCAAATATTATTGTTTTATGTAAACCGCACTGACCCTGAATAGCGCGGTATATAAGAATGGATAAATAAATAAATAAATAAAATAAATATATCGAGAAGGCTTTGTTGCTTATCTGGTGTGTGCATTTGGTCTTGAGCGGAGGGATGGACAGGAAATTCTGGGTTACAGATCTTCTTGGTCTTGACGTGGATGCTCTTGTGATTTGATCTTTGATACAGGTGGTGGAGAGGTTATTGAGGATTTTGTAGGTGGTAGTTATGTATTTGTGCTTAATCCTTTGGGCGATTGGGAGCCAGTGCAGACTTTTGACGATAGGAGTTATGTGATGCTGACTTGATTTTCCTGTTAGGATTCTGGCTGCGGTGTTTTGTATTAACTGGAGAGGATATAGTGCCTGTTTTGTCAGGCCTTGATAAGGGATGTTACCATAGTCAAGGTAGGGTATAATGACGGCTTGAAAAACAGAGCTGAAGTCGTTGCCTTGTAGCAGAGGGCGTAGAGGTTTGAGGAGTCTACGTTTCTTTATGTTTGCAATCATGTTGAAGCTGCTGTCACTCGTTATACCAAGGTACTTGATTTCCTTTTTTTATGGTAATTTCAGCATTGCCGAGGGAGCTGCAGAGTGCAAAGGCAAGGGAGTGGTACAGTGTAGGGGGTGAAGTACTTCTATCTACAAAAGAAGAGTGGGACCTCAGCGTGATTGTGTCTGGCTATCTTAAAGTAGCTAAACAGGTAGAAAAAGTGACGGCAAAAGCCAGAAGGATGCTTGTTGTATAGGGAGAGGAATGGCCAGCAGAAAAAAGGAGGTGATTATGCCTCCGTATAAGTCTCTGGTGCAACCTCATTTGGAGTATTGTGTGCAATTCTGGAGACCGCACCATCAAAAGGATATAACAGATTGGAGTCAATGCAGAAGGTGGTTACTAAAATGGTTAGTGGTCTTCGTTATAAAGCATATGAGGACAGACTTAAAGATCTTAATATGTATACGTTAGAAGAAAGGCGGATAGAGGAGATATGATAGATATGTTTAAATACGTCCATGGCATAAATGCGCAGGAGGAGAGTCTCTTTCGAATGAAAGCAAGCTCTGCTATGCGGGGACATTAGATGAGGGTGAAAGGGGATAGACTCAGGAGTAATATGTGGAAATATTTCGTTATGGAAAGAGTGGTGGATCCGTGGAATAGTCTCCCAGTGGAGGTGGTAGAGACGAGGACAGTATCTGAATTCAAAAAAGCATGGGACAAATACAGAGGATCTCTAAAGGTAAAAAGGGGGACTATTGCATTTGATATGGAAGGGCAGACTAAACAGACCATGTGGTCGTTTCTGCCATTATGTTTCTATACTACAGTGCATACTGTTCCATATTCTTAGGCTAATACCCCAACTGGGTCTAAAGTGCCCCTGTTACCCCCACATTCTCCCTCAGCTGAATACTATTGTTTTATCTCCTCGCCATTCTAGCCTGCATTCAAGATGGTCTCTTCTGTCTCCTTTTTGAAGACTATCATCGTCTCCAAATGCCTGACCTGTCCCTTTAGACCCTATCCCCTATGAGTAAAATTCAAGAGTCTGCTTCCGGACACCTTCCTTTTGTGTAAGGCATGATCATCCTCAGTCTGACTTCTGGCAGTATTCATGCTGCTTGGAGGACAGCTGTTCTTCGGCCGCTGCTTAAGTAACCATCTCAGAATCCCTCCGTTCTCTCCAATTATTGACTCATTTCTAATCTTCCCTACCTTACTAAGCTCACTGAGAAGATTGCTCATTTTCAACTTCGGCCTCACCTCGATCAATTAAATGCCCTTCACCTTCATCAGTCTAGCAGCAGTGCTGCATAGAGAGGCCAGATTACAAGTATACCATGAGCTGAAGATATTCAAGTGAGAGGCAGAGGTAGATGCATAAAGCATGGGCTCATAGCATGAAGGCATGAAAGAATCCGAGGATGCACCAATGAGGAAAGAGAGCCATCATGAGGTCATCAGGATATAATTTATGAAATCGCTGCTATATCATGTTTTTGGACACAGACAGCAAAAATACGCGTTATATTATTCTACTGTAAGACTTTCAGAAAAATATCTAGATAAGTATGAAAATAACTTTTGCAATATCTTGCCTGGCTCTGGTTGCGCATAAATCTCACAGCTGAGTTAGAAAAACAGTAACATTAAAACAGCAATCCTTAAGAAAATCTAAACATAACTTGAGAGAATTCAATTAGTACTTGAAAGAGAAATTTATTAAGCTAGGTCTTTCTTCTTTAACAGGAAGCAGCCTAGCAGTTAGGGGAATTGGCTGGCATGCAGGAAGAGATGAGTTCAGGTCTTTCCAGCTCAGGCTGTACCCAGGAAGGTTATAATGAAATGCCAAGGCTTACTTTTTCCTACTATTCATTGGTGAAAGCACGCCAAACCACTGCATTCATCTACAATTACAGGGGCAGAGCTCTATTTCTCAGTGCTGAAACCTTCTGTAAGCTTATGCTGCCTTACCATGTTTCATTCCAGTACTGGTGTTTATCATGCCCGAATGGAAATTGATTCCTCCATAATTAGAATAACCATAGGAAGAGAAACCATATCCTATAAGAAAGAAAGAACATTTTTAATTTTCTTCAAACTGTGGATGCACTGTGTAACTTCTCTGTAATCCAAAAGGTGACATTCTAAAAATAGGAAGAATTATTTTCTTAAACTACCAAAGGCTTCATTACATAGACTGAACATTGCAGGGGGTGGGAAAGGAAGCAGGAAGAAGGGAAAACCAAGGCAGAAATATCAGGCTGCTTATGTGGGATGGATTTTTCCATGCTCCTGCATGGATGAGGTCTTTCACAGTTGTACGACTGAACCTCACTCACTAGATGGCGTTGGTGGATTATTTCATCACCCTTATGGCTGAGATGCCGACATTCAAAAGTCCTAGGGGATTAATTTTAAGAGTTAAGTGCTCGTTCTTTAGAATTTAAAAAACTGCCAAATCACAAGGCGCCCATATTTAGACACCTAAAAAGTAGGTGTGGCCAGAGGCAGGGACAGGCCAGGGGAGAAGATTAGGTGCCTAACACTAATTTTCAGCACTAAGGGAATAATTTTATAGTCATTTTTGCATGTATCTATATGTAGGTTAAATGGGTCTTATAAAATTGCGCTGAGCATAAAAGTACATGCATGTACTCTTATTATAGGTGTTGTTGGGGCACAATATGGATGTAGCATGAGTGGAGTTGTGAAATATGCATGTAGTTAATAAAATCTTAATTTACAGGCATACTCCAATAACCTATGCATATAATCTTGAGGTAAACAAAGTCCATTAAACGTATTAGGTATAGTTGTATTAGTATAAGTATCCCCAGCAAACCTAAGTAAACAACTTAAATACCTAAATATAAACCTTAAAACTAAGATGCAACAACAAGTCCAGCAGTGAGATAGAGGATTTCCAGTTCGTTTGCACTGAGTGTCACATGCATGATTTTCTCCCAGTTGGTGAGGGGTCTTATGTGTACACTAGGTGCAGGACGAGCCCTTTGCTCTCAGGGAATGAGTCTAATCTCTGGATGCTAGAATAGCATAATTGTAGGACATAAGGAAGACAGAGAGGTACATAGGAAAAGACCTACAGGGACATAGTACTGAAGTCCCAACTGCAGTCTGGCAGCTTCCCTGTTGCCATGGAGGAGAGAGGTCCACGTGACAGAAGAGTATCATCATGGTGCGGCAGAAAGTGATCCTATAGCTAGGCCCTGTCCTCCATGTAATGTAAAACCCTCTCACACCGAGAAGGTTTCTTCCAGGGCCATGTGCCCACGAGGGAAGGGTTAGAACAGCTGTTATTGTTGGTGATTCAATCATTAGGCATGTAGAGAGCTGGGTGGCTGGTGGATCGCCTGGTAACATGCCTATTTGGTGCAAAGGTAGTAGAGACGAGGTTTTTAGATAGCGCTGGGGAGGAGTCTGCTGTCTTGGTACATGTCGGTATCAAGGACACAGGAAAGTATGGTAGGGAGGTTCTGGAGGCCAAATTTAGGCTTTTAGGTAGGAAGCTGAAATCCAGAACTTCCAGGGGCAGCATTCTCAGAAATGCTTCCTGTTTCACCTGCAGGACCGAAAAGGCAGGCAGAGCTCTGGAGTCTCGAGGCGTGGATGAGATGAGGGTTTTGGATTTGTTAGGAACTGGGCAACATTCTGGGGAAAGGAGGGGTTTCCAAACAGACGGGCTACACCCTAACCGGGATGAAACCAGGCTGCTGGCATTAACCTTTAAAAAGGAGATAGAGCAGCTTTTAAACTAGATAATAAGGGAAAGCCGACAGTTGCCCAAGAGCACATGGTTTCGGAAGGAAGTATCCTTGAAGGATTACTAGTAAAATATTGAAGTTAGAAACATAAGGGCAAAAAAGACCACATGGCCTATCTAGTCTGCCCTTCCATATCAACCACTACAATAGTCCCCTGTTTATCTTTAGAGATCCTCTGTGTTTGTCCCATGCTTTTTTGAATTCAGATACTGTCCTCGTGTCTACCACCTCTACTGTGAGACTATTCCATACATCTACCACTCTTTTCATAAAGAAATATTTCTGCATATTACTCCTGAGTCTTTCCCCTTTCACTCTCATCCTATGTCCCCCCTGCAGCAGAGCTTGCTTTCAATTGCAAGAGGGACCCTCCTGTGCATTTATGCCACAGAGGTATTTAAATGTCTCTATCGTATCACCCCTATCCCGCCTTTCCTCTAAAAGTATACATATTAAGATCTTTAAGTCTGTCCTTATATGCTTCATAACGAAGACCACTAACCATTTTAGTAGCCACCCTCTGCACTGACTCCAACCTACCTATATCCTTCTGAAGGAGCGGTCTTCAGAAACTGCACAAACTATTCCAAATAAGGACACATCAGAAACTTATACAGAAGCATATCACCTTCTTTTTCTGCTGGCCATTCTTTTCCCTATACACCCAAGCATCCTTCTGGCTTTCGCAGTTGCCTTTTCTATCTGATTAGCTACTTTAAGATCATCAGACACAATTATGCCCAGGTCCTACTCTTCTACTGTGGACAGAAGTACCTCACCCCTACATTACAGATCCTATGAATGTTTGCAGCCTAAATGCATGACCCAGAATTTTCTAGCATTAAATTTCAACTGCCATATTCCTAGACCAGTCTTCAAGTTTAGCTAGATCCCTCCTAATGTTGTTCACTCCTTCCTGTGTGTCTACTCTACTGCAGATTTTGGTATCGTCTGCAAACAAGCAAACTTTACCCCGACAGTCCTTACACAATATCACTAACAAAATCAGACCAAGGACAGATCCCTGCAACACATGACTTGTAACCTCCTTCTCCTCAGAGTGAGCTCCATTTACCTGTACCTTTTGTCGCCTCCCACTCAATAAATTTCCAACCCAATCAGTAGCTTTAGGGTCCATCCCTAGGGTGCTCAGTCTGTTTATAAGTTGCCTGAGCAGAACCATGGCAAAGGCATATCGACAGAGAGGTTCCAATAAAGACAACAGTAACCCAAATTCCCTTAAGTACAGAGCAGACAGCACTTAAAGATTCCAAATTACCCCTGCTTACCAATAACCAGATTAATATGTATAAAAATGCAAATTCTCAAATGCTTGTAAACAAATGCTAGAAGTCTAAAAACTAATATGGGAGTATTAGAATATATAGCACTAAATGAGAGATCAGATATGATTAGTTATCTCAGAGCCATGGTGGAAGGAGGACAACCAGTAGGACACTATGGTACTTGGGTACAAATTATATTGCAATGATAGAGTAGATCAAATTGGTGGAGGGTTGTACGCTATGTTAGAGAGGGCATTGAGTCACACAGGATTCAATTTTGCAGGAAACAAAATACACTGTACGTGTAGAATTCCATGGATTGAAATTCCATGTAAAAAGGGGAAGGTGATGGCAGTGGGGATGTACTTCCGACCACCTGGCCTGAATGAACAAATGGATGTTGAAATGCTCAGAGAAAACAAGGAAGCTAACGAAAGTTATAGCCACAGTAATAATAATGGGGGATTTCAATTACCCCGGTATAAACTGGGTCAGTGTCATGACAGGACATGCTAGGGAGATACATTTTTGAATGAACTAAATGACTGCTTCTTGGAGCAACTGGTTTATCAACCGACAAGAGTGGAAGCCATTTTGGACCTAGTCCTTAGTGGAACACAATATATGGGGTAAGAGATAAGCATGTTAGGGGCACTTGGGGCCATAACATGATCGCGTTTCATTTAATAAATGGAGGAAGGATGGCAAGGAAATCCACAGTACTACCTTTTAACTTTCAAGAGGGAAACTATGATAAAATGAGACAAATAGTTAAGAAAAAAACTAAAAGGAGCAGTTGCAAAGGTTAAAGATTTACATCAAGCATGGGGGTTGTTTAAAATACTATTTTGGACCAGCTGTATTCCACGCTTTAAGAAAAGTGGAAGAAGTCCAAAAAATTGCCTTAATGGTTTAAAGCTGAGGTCAGAAAGGCTGTTGTAGCCAAATGATGAAAACTGGAAACATAAGCACTGGCAAGTTAGATGCAAGACATTGATAAGGCAAGCAAAAAAAGAATTTGACAAAAAGCTTGCTGCGGAAGCAAAACGATGCTACATCAGAAGAATTGAAAGAAATATCAATAAACCAGGAAGATGTCATCAGAGGGTGTTGAAAAGAACTGAAATATGAGATTGTAGAACTCCTTTTAGTAATCTGTGAGCTATCATTAAAATAATCTGTAATACCTTAAGATTGGCAAATGGCCAATGTAACGTCAATTTTTAAAAAGGATTCCAGGGATGAGCCGGGAAACTACAGGACCCGGTGAGCTGGGCAAAATGGTAAAAAACCATTAAAAAGAACAAAATTAATGAACAGGTGATAGTCATGGTTTAAAGGGAGGAAAGCAACATGGCTTTAGCAAGGAAGGTCCTTATCTTTACTAATCTGTTATATCTTTTGAAGGTTTGCCGGTCAATATAGTGTATCTGGATTTTCAGAAAGTCTTTGACAAGATCCCTCATTAGAGAATCTTGATGAAATTAAATAGTCAGGGGATAGGAGGCAGTGTACTATTGTAGATCAGGAACTTGTTAAAAGATTTAAAGCAGAGGAGAGGGCTAAATGGCAAATTTTCCCAATGGAGAAAGGTGAATAGTAGAATAACCCAGAGATCTGTGCTGGGTCCACTGCGTTTTAACATATTCATAAATGATCTGGAAATGGGAATAATGAGTGAGACAATCAAATTTGCAGTTGACGCAAAATTATTCAAAGATGTTAAAACCCAAGATGATTGTGAAAAATTGCAAGAGGACCTTGATAAACTGGAAGACTGGACGTTCAAATGGCAGAAGAAATTTAATATGGAGGAGTGGCCTAGGTGGTTGGGGCAAGGTACTTCAGGCCGGAAGGTCGGGGGTTCAAATCCCACTAGACGACCGCAACCTTGGGCCGGAAGGACTTGGGGTTTCTAGTCCCACAGGTGCTCCTTGGGTCTTGGGCAAGCCACTTAACCCTTCCATAGCCCATGTTCCCTGTAAAATAGTTATCTCCAAGTTATAATGCCCTGTTCAATGTAATTTCAGCTTGTTCAATGTAAACCGCACTGATGCAGAATAGCGCAGTATATAAGAGAATGTAAATAAATAAATAAATAATGTGGACAAGTGCAAAGTTATGCACCTAGGAAAGAACAACCCAAAATATGGTTACACAATGCAAGGTTCCACATTAGGAACCACCACCCAGGAAAAAGATTTAGGCGTCACTGGTGGACAACATGTTGAAACCCTCCGCCCAGTGTGCAGCAATGGCCAATAAGGCAAATAAAGTGCTAGGAATCATAAGGAAAGGAATGGGAGAATAAAACAAAGGATATTATAATGTCTCTGTATCATTCCATGGTACAAACTACACCTTGAATAATGTGTGCAATTTTGGTCGCTGTATCTTAAAAAGGATATAGTGGAATTAGAAAAGGTACAGAGAAGATCCACCAAAATGGTAAAGGAGATGGAAGGATACCTTTATGAGGAGAGGTTTAAAAAGTCAGGGCTCTTCAACCTGGAAAAGAGATGGCTGAGGGAAGATATGATAGAGATCTATAAAATTAATGGAATGGAGTGGGAGCGGGTAAAACGTTAGATCGATTGTAACCCGTTTAAGACTAATAAGAGAAATATTTTTTCACTCAATGTGTAATCAAACTCGCAATTCATTACGCGAAAGATGTAGCAAAAGAGGTTAGTGTAGCTGGATTTAAAAAAGGTTTGGATAAGTTTCTGGAGGAAAGGTCCATAAATCATTATTAAAGAGGACCCGGGAAAAACATCGTGGAACTTGTGTTTTCGGTTTTGGGTATCTGCAGGTACTTGTGACCTAGATTGGCCACTGTGGAAACAGGAAACTGGGCTTGATAGACCTTGGTTTGACCCAGTATGGCATATCTTATGTTCATTTACAACTGCTTTCGAGAAGGCATAATATCTGTGCCTATACTGAACACATAGGGGGTTAATTTCAAACCACGAATAGCAGGGATGAACATCCAACAGAATGTCCATCCCCGCTATTCGTGTGGCTTCAGGCAAGATCCAAGGCAACATGGTTTTACCCAAAAGAAGATCATGCCAAACAAATTAAATTGAGTTTTTTTAACTGGGTGACCAGAGAACTAGATTAAGGGCATGTGATGGATGTGCTGTACCTAGAGTTCAGCAAAGCCTTTGATACTGTTCCTCATAGGATGCTAAGCAATAAGTTGAGCAGCCTGGGGATAGGTCCCAAGGTGGTGAACTGGATCAGAAATGGGTTGACTGACAGACAACTGAAGGTGGTGGTAAATGGAACTCATTCTAAAGAAAGGAAAGTACATAGTGACATGCCTCAGGGAACAGGTCCTGGAACCAATACTGTTCAATGTATTTGTGAGTGATATTGCGGAAGGATTGAAGGGAAAAGTCTGTCTTTTTGCAGATGAAAATTTGCAACAGAGTGGACACCAGAGGGAGTGCACAACATGAAGAAACTAGAAGAAAGCTCTAGAAACACTGGGAAGACTGGTCTAATTGCTTGGCAGTTAAGATTTAATGTGAAGAAGTGCAATGTCATGCACTTGGGAAGCAGAAATCCAAGGGAATGCTTACGATAGTGGGCGAAAGGTTGGTGTGCACGGAACCAGGAAGAGGAACCTTGGCACGGTGATAGTGTCAGAGGATCTCAAGGTGGCGCAACAATGCAACAAGGTGGTAGCCAATGCTAGAAGGATGCCCTGGGCTGCATATAGTGAGGAATAACCAGCCAGAAAGGAGGAGGTATTAATGCCCACTGTAGAAGTTGTTGGTGAAGCCTCACATTGAGTATTGGTTCAGTTTCTGGAGACACATATCTCACAGAGGATACTAAAAAGACTTGAAACAATTGAGGGTAATAGCAACCAAAAGGTCTGCACCAGAAGGACACATGAGAAATCTATACCATCCCTAGAAGAGACGGAAGGGAACAGGGGACGATATCATACCAGACCTTTAAACTACTTAAAAGATATTTAACGGAACAAACAAACCTTTTTCAAAGAAGGGGATGCTGTAAAACTAGAGAGCTGTCATAGTGAGGAAGCTGCAAGGTGGATAAACTTTAAAGCAACATCAGGAAATACTTTTTCACTGAAAGGATGGTGGATTGCATTGAATGCCCCCTGATGGAGGTTAGAGGAGGGCAAATAAAGTGATCAGAAATTCATTAATAATATGGGACAGACACAGTGGATTCCCTTTTCAGTAAGAGGATGAAATCAAAGCCAAACTTAAATATTCTTCTTAACTTCAATAGAGTGGGGGGGGAGGCGATCTGCCAAGAAGCAGAGTGGTTACAACCACTCTAGCCACCTTTAACTGTGCAGGACTAAATGGACCATACCTGCCTCTTTATCTGCCATCCATATACTATGTTATAACTAGAGAAATGCATAGAGGTCTATTCACCATTGTTTGGCCGGACAGAATCGAGGCATTATAGCGATAGACCCGAGTGCTAAATCCCCACAGGGGGATCAGAATCGGGTTTAACTGGCCTGGATGTGCAGGCCAGACCCTAATCTGATCGGCCGCATGCCCAGCCGCATAAGCCTGCTAACTCCAGTCCTGCCTCACGTAATGGAGCCACAGTGGCCATGGCACCACGGCCACCCAATACAGGGCCGTGAACACTGCCTGCCGGCGAGATGTCTTTTACCCATAGCCAGAATCCCGATCTGGCCTCCCATGGTCAGGATCTGGCTGCAGGAACCTCCCTGCCATGCCTCCCTGCTTTGTCCCCACTGGCCTATTCGCTGCTATCCCCAACGGTCCAGGAGGACTTATTTCACCCTCTGCAGGTAGAATAAGTCCCCTGTCTAAACCGGCATACTACAGACGTACAGGGCCGACCTCAGAATCAGCCTTGTATTCCAGGGTGACGTCTTGTCCATGCATCACCCTCGGCTCTGCCTTTTGCCCACCCCTTCTTGCTCCCGTCCTAAGGCTCCCCGATACAACTCCGCAGTTTGTACAGGGAGCCGGCACCGGGGCCCCCCCCCCCCCCCCCACCCCGGGGACAGCATGAGAGACGAATAGCTAGGGATGAACATTCCAGGCACGAGGCGCCCCCACCATCCCTGCTGTTCGTCCCGGGTCGGAATAGACCCCATAGTAAATACAGACAATACCCAAGTGCACACATCAAAGGACATTTCATATTTCTGCCATCCCAATATTCATTATATTCTGTAAAACGCTCTTTAAAACCAGCTGAATAGGAATATTAAAAAAAAACTAAGTTCAACAAGGTAACTCGTGGCCAAGTGGAATGCCTTAGCAAGACATGTCATTTAGCTCTGGGAAGTGGATTAAAGCTTTGTTTTTATCTTCCCCTACCCGCGCCTCCAGAGCCAGGCACTTGCCCCTCCGCCCCCACCTCCCCCACCCCGCCAAACATTCCGCCTCCTCCTCCTGATCCACACCTGCCACCATATCAGAAAAAAACTGGGCATTAGCTTCTGTCTGCTTCCGCATCACTTCCTCTTTTGTCTGTGGTTGGGCAAGTACGTAACAAAGGAAAGAGGCTGTTCAGTGTGTTTCCCTCCTGCGGCTTTTCAGAAAGGAGAACCCTCCTCCCTCCATATTCAAGAATTCCCCAAAAGAAACATGAAGGAAAATGTGATAGGAATTTTTCTTTTTTCTATGCAATGCTTTAGGTTCTGAAAAGTTACA